>CAXKVW010000746.1:0-74686 GCA_964058825.1 Carex arenaria
GAAATCTCATACCAGCAAAAACAAATCTGGGAAATATCTTAGTTCAGTCCACCAGGGTGCTTTCAATTAATTTTCCTTAACAGATACCAGAGCCTAGGATTTGTCGAGTGTTGGAAATGGCCGAAATATGCGAAACCTTGTCATCGTATTGGACCAGTTCAGGTCTGGTTTGCTGTTTGCACATGTATCTGACAAAGTAGCTGGTACTGTATTTGAGACCTTTTGGACTCATACAGGTGTATTTTAGTTATGCCCATTTGGTGCTCGATAAAATTCCGCTTTGGCCAATTTATAGCTTTGTACTATAAGCTGTAATTTTTGAGACAGGTGGTGGAACAAAGAGATCAAAAGTGAAGCATGAGACATCAGAAGCAGCAATCCATGGGTCTGATGGTTTAGACACACTGGCAAACCTGGCCATCCTGGGTGAATCAGAATCCATCTCAGGATCTTCTGTGGCAGGTGCCGATCTGCCGACTACTACACGGCACCCGCGTCACCGGCCAGGATGCTCCTGCATTGTGTGCATCCAGCCTCCTAGTGGGAAGGGTCCCAAGCACAAACAGTCGTGCACTTGTAATGTGTGTAATACTGTCAGGAGACGCTTTCGCACACTCATGATGCGTAGGGGGGGAAAAGGTCAGAGTGAGAGTTCGTCAGACCCTCCGACGTGCCCCACCAGCCCTACCCCACCCATGTCACCACAGCCTAGTGCTGGTGGTGCCTATGTTGGTGATGTGGGTCCCAAGGGTCAGAGTGGGATTGCTGTTGATGTGGGTCCCAGTTCTAGTCCTATCGGAAGTGCTGTTGCTGGTATGATATTGTTTTGGTGTGTTGCTTTCTTTTATTACTTCACCTATTTCTTTTCTCCGAGTTATACACAAACATGTTGCACTGCAAATATAACCGAAAATCTTTTACCCCATTCATATGTGAAATGATTCTCTACTACTAAGACTAGGCAATGGGTATCACATCTTTATCAAATATTCACAATTTTGCACCTTTGCTTTTGGCTGGAGCTAGCCAATTGAACTTAAAAGCAAAAAAATAATTTGTTTAGATCTCCAGCTTTTATGAACATATGGGATATCTTTAATTCTTTTACTTCTAACTTGGGACTCTTTTGTATGACAAACTTGTTATTTTTGAAAAAATGTTAGGGGTTCGATCCAAATACACCAAAATAACTGAGCATAATTCTCTAACATAACTCAAATACGTGCCAGCTTTACAATGGTACCCCTAAAGGATGTGTCTTATTTGTTTTACTTGTCAGTTTGGTACACCTTGGTGCAATTTTAATATTAGACTAGTTGAAATTGTGAATAGAATTAACGAATTGTAAATACTGCAGATGATGAGGGGTCAGAGAGGAGAAAAGGTAAGGTGCCGGCAACATCTTCTTCTCCTTTAAAGGCCCAGATTGACTTGAACATACAACCTGAGAAAGAAGAGGAGACTTCGCCCAAATCTGTTACTGCCGCAGCGGCCCCACCTGTCCAGCTCACAGATGATGCCCCTTCAACTTAGGTTGCTTCTGCCTTGTCTTAAATATAAAGTCTCTTGAGTATTTTGGGGGAGGCTTGTTCTGACCTCTGTATGCGGAAAGCTGTTAGAGAGTAGGATATAGAACATAGCTGTTGTGATACTGTTGATGCTTTTGTAAGGGCACATGTGAAGTGATGATTTAATGCTGCTCGTTATCTGATGCTCTATGAAGATATCGCTTATACTTGGTGGATAAAAGAATTTTTAAAGAAATGCCAAGGGTTTTTAATTGGTAGTTTAATATCATGGGTCAATGGGTCATTGACTCATCCGCACATGAAATACCTTGTCATAACCATCAAATCTTATGTTAAAATTTAGAAAGACAATACAGGATACGAAACTTCAGTGGTACTGTATAAAACCGAATAATATCATGTGTAATTTCGTAAAAATCAAAATCTCCTGGATAATCTTAAAAAGCATCAAATCACCATCTCTGATGGAGATAGGAGTAGGTCCGATGGGCATCGGACCTACTTTTAAGTTCAATTAGCCCTAACACTATATGATTATCATTAAGATTTGTGTGTACGGAAATTGAAACAGACCAGCATGGATTTTATTGTAGTTAGCATGGATCTTGATGCAATCGAATGGTCATTATACCCATCGAACCAAAGTAGGTCCGATGGGCATCGGACCTACTCTGAATTCTCTCTGATGAATTTGTACTATACACTAGGAATGAGTATCCTCTCAGGTATCGCATTGTGATTTTAATTCGGGCTCGTCTTAAATAAAATAAACGGTCCGGTTCTTATTATACCAGGTCAGGTCAGGTCAGGTACCTAATTGGATTTGAATTCAGACACTAGTGGGTTTTTATTTCCAAATGAAGTCAAGCTCCAGTGTTTGTACTAAAAGAATGCTTGTCTTTATGTTTACTGAGCAATTTTGAGTTGTTTAACAAAGAGAAAATAATATTGAAGGGGTATGTGTATTTGGAGAATTTTCAAAGCTGACAAAACTCTTTGAACCGGAAATCATATCCTTCATTAAAAGATTATAATTCTGATTACTATACGAAGACAACTTTTGTACTTTACAAACGCTGGTTTTTGGTTGAGAAAACCTTTCAAGACAAGAAATTAACGAGGTTGCCAACATAATTAAATTGATGAGGGGAGAAATGAAAGAACTTGGTACTTTCTAAATTTGAAATAATAATATAAATACGAATCAGAATATATAAAGTCAAGCATTGCAAATTAGCACACCACGCGCAATAGTAAAGAAGATGTGATGTGCATACGTACTAAGCGCAAATTGCACTTGAAATGTAACTCCAAAAGATCAACATTTATAATATTGGGAGTAAAGTAGTCATTCTCTCCATGGAAGTTTGGGGTTTAAGAATCCCTTGCATTGATGTTGAGGAAGGGTAAAAAGGTCCATTAGTTGTCCATCTCTTAGACAACACGCACGTCCGCACCGCCTCTTTGGTCACGAGCAGTTCTAAGATTATGAAAAGTATTGAGTTAGTCAAATTGCTTATGTAGTCACACTCATTGCGTAATTGGAAGGGGAAGTGAGAATAGAGAAAAAAAAAATAGACGCAATAGTAAAAGGGGAAACAAAACGACTACTAAACCCTAACAGGTTGAGTAGAGAAATAAAAAAGAAGAAGAAGACAGAGATGAGAAAAATTTGGAAAAATTGTTTTTATGCCACTCCAAAACATGAAAATTAGAAAAATTGTCACTCCAAAATATGAAATTAGTTATTTGTCACTCTAAAATCATTAAATTTATGAAATTGTCACAATTATACATCTAATATACATATTTGATTAAAATTATTCTAAAAAATATTATATAAAAAACGTATTTTGAAAGTTCCAAAATTACCCTTCCCTTTGTCCCCTTCGTCTCTCTTTCACGACCATGGCTGCGCCTCTCTATGATGTATCAGTCGGTTAATGGAACAGATGGCTATGATTTGCCAGAGTCTCTCACACTACCCAGATCAACATGGACCATGGTTAGGAAATTGTGTGAAATTGGTTGGCTGTATAAGAAAGTCAAGGGTTTTATTAAAGAAAGCATGAGTAAAATCCCATCAGAGTGGTGGGAACTGTTAGTCAGGCCTTTTGCTCAGCTTTGAATGATGAACTGACTGACTACTACAAGCTATTAGCGGTGCTGGAGTCGCATTCGATGAACCCAATCCCTACTCCTGGGTCTGATCTAGGCTTGGAAGCAAATTACCTCTCTCTAAGGCGTTTAGATGTATGGTTGGCAGAGCCAACAGTGAGGATGCGTTTAATGGCAGTTTTGGTTGATGGATGTTGTGGTCTAAAAGGTGGGGCGATGGCTGGGGCTATACACAGACATGCCAAGCATGGTGACCCACTTGTGCAATATTTCATGGGTCGTCTCCTCAAACGGGTATGTTCGCCACTTTTCAAAATGGTAAGGAGTTGGGTGTTGGAAGGGGCTCTGTGTTCGAAAGGGGCTCTATGTTGGGTCTCCGGCGGAGGAAGGGTGAAAGAGAGGTGAAGGAGATAAAGGGAAGGATAATTTTAAAACTTTAAAACTACGTTTTTTATACAATATTTTTTAGAATAATTTTAATCAAATATGTATATTGGATGTATAATTGTGAGAATTTCATAAATTTAATGATTTTAGAGTGACAAATAACTAATTTCATATTTTGAGGTAACAATTTTTTAATTTTCATGTTTTGAAGTGGTATAAAAATAATTTTCCCGAAAAATTGAATTTGATTAGACTTGGACGGTGTGAAAATTATGGACCTCCAGTGAAGAGGCACGGAATTAAGTCTTTATATTCTAACGGTTCAAAACACAACCGACATAACAAGTTGGTCTGGTTTATATCGATATTAGTGTGTGAACCGATATGAGAAGATCAACAGAGTATTCTATCGGTTACGATAACAATACCGCTACAATAAACTAAGGTCACCACTGACCAATAGAAGAAAGAGGGGTACGTCTCCTATCGGTTCTTAGTGTGCAACCAATATATCTCCATTAATTAGTCTATCGGCTTCAGATCAAGATCGGTTTAAAATATTAGAAAATAGACATTAGGAAATCCCATTTCTGTAGTAGTGAGTGCTTGGAATTTTCTAATTAGTTGGAGATAAAGAAATGTATTTTCTACCGGACAATCCTAATTAGTTGCTAATTGATAAATTGGAATACACAAAATGTAAACAATATTTCTTTGTATGTCTAGTTCAAAATCTGAAACCCATTGAGCGGGAAGGGATTTTCCCAAGGAATAAAAGCTAGCTGGACGAGTTGTAATAGAGAGGTTCTCAAACTCTAACCGAATCAGTTAGTTAATTACAGTGTTCTAAATAACTAGCTATAGCGGTTTTGGACCTCATAAGCTAAGCTACGGAGTAAAACTGCGCTATTGAGCTACGGCCGCTATAGCGCGTAGCGGATAGCGGAATAGCGGTCCGCTATGCTACATGGGCTTATTTTTCTATTTTTTCAATTTAAATGGGCTTTGTGTCTCAGTCTGATTAATCTAAAGAATGGTTGATTTGAATATGTAGTAAAATGATACTTAATATATGATAGTATGATATTTTGAATAGAAAATGTATCGATAGCTTATGAATTATATAATTAGAAATATTTTGAATGACAATTTAGACTTTGTATTGGTTCAATATGAATATTATAACTTCTTAATCAATTTGGTGTTTTTGTTATTCTATAAGATTTTATAGATAATGTTCATTATTAGTAGAAATATAAAATATAATTTTTAAAAAGAAAAAAAAAAGGCTATGTAGGAAGGCTTTTGCTATAGCTTTTTTTTTCGTCTCCTCGCTACCCCGCTATAATCGCTATTTAGAATAACTAATAGATCATGCCGTGTTATACAATATAGTACTGTTATATATCTAAAGAAACCATAAGCTGCATGTTATTAAATTTAAAACCAGAGGTTATGGGTAAGGCACATAGCCTCTATGTGAGAGGTCATGGGTTCGAAACTCAGATGAGAAAAATCATTTGTTATAATAACAAATGTATTAAATAGTTGGGTGGCTTAACCTCCCATCTTTACTCAAAAAAAAAAAAAAAACAGTACAAATTTGTTACTCTTCCTTTATTATTTCACTAACTTGCATCAAGTTAGTCGGTGCTTCTCAAGAAACTGCGGCCAAGCCCAAGAATCTGGAAGCAGTGTTTCACTCCAGCCAAGCCCAAAAAATGTTTGTAAGTTTTTTTTTTGTTTTTGAAATAGACTGACAGATGCTGTCAGTTGGTTTGTAAGTTAGTTAATGTGCTTATTTTTCATCGTTTTTGGTTTTGGAATAAGAAATTTTGACATTAAACGAAGAAATTGATTTTGGAATATGAAATAAAGTTTGAGAAGTTTTCATCTTTCATAATTTGATCTTTTTAAATTAAATTTTATTCTAGCTTTGCTGGATGCTATACTATTAAAGTTAAAATTTTGAAAAAAAGAACCCAAGAAACATGTATCATTTTTTTTTTTCTATTTTGGATTTTCTCCCGTATGATTGTTTCCAGATTTATTTTTTTGGAGCAATTTTTAATTCAGAATCCTAGGCTTTAGATGATCTGATTTTAATCTGAATTTATATTTGATAGATAAAAATAGAGTAAAGCTAAGTGTGCATAACACAAATTGGAAAATTGAGTGTACATGGAACGTTTCTAAAAAAATATATAAAATTTGGCATCCAAGTACATTTTCATATGAAAATCATTTTGAGTGGAACAAATTGAGTGTTTGGATTATGAAAATATACATTCATAGTACGGATCAAATTACGCTATGCATAGTACTATAACCTCACTCAAAATTTATTATTATAAAAAATGAGAAATGCTTTTTCTCTGATTAACAACTTTATATGGCAGGATTATAAAATATATGGCAATATGTTCAGATCATTTGATGTGGATGAAGGAAACTTCCACAGTTTTATCAAAAAAATACAAAGGAAATTGTCTCGAATTTTACTAGAATGTGATGGGTTGTTTATATTTGATGGCAAATTCCATGGGTGGAACTTCGGTCAAATCGTGCAAAGGTGAAAGTAAATATAAACTCAAAAGATTTTTTTTTTCCATGGATTTCAAACTGCTAATGGGAATTTATGGAGGTTGAATTATCCCGATAATGAAAAGTTTGACGAGGCAAATGTTTTTCCATATAGCGGTTGTTACGAGGAGTTGCTAGCTAAGGCCGGTGGAAGTGAATTCTCTGATATAAATTTGAAAACCATAAGTCATTCAATTCACTTGTTAAGTAATTTTGACAGTAATTTGGATGACCAAGAGGTTCCATTGTCAATGATCAGATTGATTTTGACAATTTGCAAATTTGTCGTAAACCGTGTTTATGTCGAAATTAGATAGTTTGATTTTCTGACTGATCCACTATGAACAAGAAACCCCTAGCATCCATTGTATAGAATTTTAATTTAGATAGTTTGATTTTCTCCTGAAAAACATAATGAAGAATATATTACTAACTTTAATAATAGTATTAAATAAGGAGATATAATTTGCGATGAAAATTATCTTACCAATATCTCCAACTCTTGATTTCTTACTATATGTTTTCAATTCTAATAAACAAATATTTACTTATTTTTCTCGTACAAAGCTCATGGCAAAAAGATATAGGGTACGTTTGGATGCACTCAAGAATAGCTAGAATAGCTACTGTTTAGAATAGTAAATAAGAATAGCTACTGTTTAAGAACAGTGCTATTCAGAACAGTGAAAAAGTTGTTTGGATTGCATATTTGGAATAGGGTTTGGAGGGAATAGCTACTGTTTAATAATTTATGTGTAATATTAAATATAATACAATATAATATTAATTCAAATATTAAATGTAATATAATATTATTTTAAATATTAGATTAGTATTAAATAAAATATTATAATATTAGTTTAAATATTAAATATAATATAATATTAGTTTAAATATTAAATATAATATAATATTATTTTAAATATTAGGATAGTATTAATAAAATATTAGATTAAATATAATATAATTTTAGATTAAATATAATATAATATTAGTTTAAATATTAAATGTAATATAATATTATTTTAAATATTAAATGTAATATAATATTAATTTAAATATTAATGTAATATAATATTAATTTAAAAATTAGATTAGTATTAAATAAAATATTAGATTAAATGTAATATAATATTATTTTAAATATTAGATTGCTATTGAATAAAATATTAGTTTAAATATAATACAATGTAATATTAATTTAATTATTAAATGGAATATAATATTATTTTAAATATTAGATTAGTATTAAATAAAATATTAGATTAATGTAATATAATATTCGTTTAAATATTGAATGTAATATAATATTATTTTAAATATTAGATTAGTATTAATAAAATATTAGATTAAATATAATATAATATTAGCTTAAATATAATATAATATTAGTTTAAATATTAATGTAATATAATATTAATTTAAAAATTAGATTAGTATTAAATAAAATATTAGATTAAATATAATATAATATTAGATTAAATATAATATAATATTAGTTTAAATATTAAATGTAATATAATATTATTTTAAATATTAAATGTAATATAATATTAGTTTAAATATTAATGTAATATAATATTAATTTAAAAATTAGATTAGTATTAAATAAAATATTAGATTAAATGTAATATAATATTATTTTAAATATTAGATTAGTATTGAATAAAATATTGGTTAAAATATAATACAATATAATATTAATTTAATTATTAAATGTAATATAATATTATTTTAAATATTATATTAGTATTAAATAAAATATTAGATTAAATATAATATAATATAATATTAATTTAAATATTAAAATGTAACATAATATTATTTTAAATATTATATTAGTATTAAATAAAATATTAGATTAAATATAATACAATATAATATTAATTTAAATATTAAATGTAATATAATATTAGTTTAAATATTAGATTAGTATTAATATTGAAATGAACAAATGCTATTCCATGTTTTTGTAAGAATAGCGAATAGCAACGCTATTCTAAAAACAGTAGCTATTCCGAATAGCTCTAAAGTCGTTTGGATGCATCATGTTCAGAATAGCAATGCTATTCCGGAAACAGTGGCTATTCTTGTGCATCCAAACATACCCATATAGTATTAAAAATGAGAAATGCCAGAACAAGATTTGTGTTTCTACGGAATCAAAGAAACAAATTGTGTGAGAAACGTGAATTATGCAGCCAATATGGATGAAAGACATGAAGTTTGATTCTCTCTATATTTGTACGAATTTGTTGGAGTGCTCCAAATTGGATCTGAGTTATTTATTTAAAATTCGGACGGTCGAGATCAAAGTCAACATATATCACTGGTAGATCGGATACATGTATGGAGTGTGCATATAATGAAAGATTAATTTGAACGTTTGATTAATTTGAAATCAACAGTAGTGCGAATTGGTCTCGGAATCTTCAATATAATCCATGTAATTGGAGAGGTGACCAACACTGAAGATTATTACATGCAGGGGCGGACTCACATTGTACCGAGGGACAGCTGCTTCTTCTGAATTTTGAGTTTTGAGTAGAGATATATCAGTTCTGATTGATTTTATTTTTCCCTAAAATTTTTGTTGGCCCCTCTGAATATTTGATTGGTAAATTCGGATTAACTTTAGAGTTAAAATTAAAATAAATTTCTTGAATTATGATTGGTAATTATAATTATAAGTCAGAATATCAAAAATTACAAGTCAGAGTATTAGAAAGTATAAGTTAAAATATATTTTTTTATCGAATATTCAATTAGTTAATGAGTTTAAATCCGATTAGCTATTTAAATTTGATTTGATATATTTTTTTGTCCCCTGACGAAAATCCTGAATCTTCTCTTGATTACGTGTACTAAAAAACAAATATGATAATTGCAAAATACTGTATGGATGAAATATTTTGTACATAAATGCATGCGGCATGAAACTTTGTTGGTGCTAGTTATGATTTTTCCATGTTTAAATTATCTATGAATTTTGTTCAAAAGCTACTAAAACCACGCCTAGCATACTAACGGAAATAACATGGGTGTATGTCTAATTGTACATGATGTTTGATATGTCATATTCAAAGCAGAAGTGGAACCAGAGTTTCAAACTATGAGATCAATTATGTAAATTTTGTGATGCTGAATGGAATCAATTTAACAATACCGATAACATTTTATCCTAAATTATATGACAATTATATAAAAATACAAAAAATTTGAAAATTAATGGGCTCAATTAACTCCCATTCACCATACATGACTCTGCCCCTGATTCCTCTGGTTCAAAATGTAGACAACATTACGTAGATGGCTTTAAAGTTTTTTTTTGAATGGTTAATTACTTATCTATATTGATGGTATACGACCGAACTCGTTTACAATAATAATTTTATGAGTGTGCAAAATGAGGTTGGTAACGTTGGTTCCTTGAAAAAATAAACATAATTTATTTTTCCATTTTAGCGACTTTTTTTTTTTTCAAATAGCATCATAAACTTAGGAGTCTTTTATAAGTGTTGAATCAGCATCTAAAATTATTTTCAAGCATCACTTACAATTATTAGAGATGCAAACGAATAAATAATTAAAATATTTTTAAAATTTAATCTTATAAATTGAAATTGATATGTATTGCAGAGATAAACATTTAAAATTGATTAAGGAATGATTGTTAAAATTTGCCGACGTGGCATAAAAATATACTTTTATTTTTTATTTTTTTGGCTATTGTAAGAATGGAGAAACGTTTTGGATTTGTACAAATGAATTCAATTGAGTACTTAATATTTCAATTTTTCTATTTAAATTTATCTGCATAGAACTCTAGCCAATCATTAGACCAATTTTGTACAAAGGAGTAGGTGTGTTAATCGGTTCGGTTTGGTTGAAACTGAATCGAACTAGGCAAATCAAAGTTATAATTCGGTTTCAAAAATAGAACTGAACCGAACCGATTTAGCATTGCAATTGAACCAAAGTTTTATTTCGGTTTGTTCGGTTCAAACCGAAATATTTTAATTTTTTTATTTAAAGTAATTGTTTTGTAATAAACTAAAGTATATTAAGAAATAAATCGGGATATTAAGAAATAAACTGAAGTATTTAAAGCAATTTATTAAGAAATAAATCGGGGTATTAAGAAATAAACCGGGGTGGCCTAGACCAAATTCATAATATATAAAAGTTTGGTCAGTTCGGTTATTTTGGTTTTGAAAAATTTCAAACCGAACCGAACCGAAATTATAATTCGGTTTTAGAAAACAAACCGAACCAAACAATTAAACTAAAAAAACTAAATCATTTGCACCGATCTAATTCGGTTCGGTCCAAAACCGATTAAACCGGACGCAATGAACACCCCTACAAAGGAGTGTGCAGATCAAGTGTTAGCGAATTTTGAGCGACCATCAGACCAATTTTGATCTGAGGCCCATAGAACGCACCCTGCTTCCTGATAAATAGGCCCAACGTGCTGTACAGTGCTTACAATAACAGGCCGAAAAGGAGCCCAAATATCAATTACGGGCTAATTCCAATATAATACCTTTGTTGTGTTGTATTCATATTGCACTCAGTCAATACTTTTAAAGTTCAAGGAAGAACATTGTTAAGATTTAAAGTTCAGGGACTTTTTATCCAAATTCAGATAGCATCATCCAACTTTTTATAAAGAAAGAAACATCCGACATATTAGCCAAATCAATAGGCCAATTGGATAAATTAAAAATAGGAAATAAACTTTAGGTGTGCACGATTGTTAAAGGGCAATGGTAAAGGCCACTTGTCAAAATCCTGTGGATTATGAAAACAACATTCTTAATGTATATATTTAAATCTTATATAAACAATTACATCTACCAATCTTCTTATTTTAAATTAGATATAACAATTATAAAAAATAATAGATAAGTATATATTATATAAGTGTTGTCAAATTGCCTCCTAACTTGGATATTTTTATTCTAATTTCCTTCTTCATCTGGTTGGTATATATATGGACTCTTTTTCTTAATTTGAAATAAATAAATAAAGCCCAATGATTTGCTCCAATTTGTGCTGAAATGAACCATTAGTTTGTTTCAAGCATAGATACACACATTACAATCACAATTTATGAATTAACAACTATCTTTCTCTAAATGCTGGCATAGAAACGTCATAAAAGACTCAGAACATGAAATTAAAAAAAGAAGAATAGAAATCTCTATGTTAAACTTCTACTTGTTCATTTTATCTAAATTAGTGCATCTCAATGATAAATCGAACCATTAGTTTGCCCGAAAATCTGTAGGTCAGGACCGAGTTTCATCAATAAATCCAATGAATCAGGCAAGAACTTCCTAGCAAACAATGAACAAACCCTAGTGCTTATCCCTTTATAGGTACAATTTTCACTGTATCTGATCTTCTCAAAAAGATCTAATGTAACATCGTCCTTCCCGAAACTCGCCGGGTGTGGCTTTCTTGCTGTCCAATCAGTATAAGTCACGCTCCGGTTTGCATTATTCATCCAAGAAATTGCAATAATAAAAGTCGGTATATAATGCTCGTCGGAAATACATGGATACTTCTGATGGATAATGCAAAACCTCTGAAAAAGCGGGAAGTACGTTTCATCCGAGACAATTTTGACAGCTAATGCTCGATTTATTTCAAACCATTGTGATGCTTTGTGCCACTGTTCAGCTGTTATTTGTGGTGCCATTGCAGGGTTGTACCGGCCCATGCCAGTTGGACTGGGGTCATAGAAGGTGGCTACATAGGACATGTTGGAATTTACAAGGTATGTGTAAATTGTGGTGAAGTTGTAGACTGGTATGCATGATTCAGATAGGAGTACGAAACGCTCGTTTGAGGAATCGAGTAATGCGTTTGCTATGAGGCGGCGCTCGGCCTGAATCATGTTTATATTTCCCCACCTTACTCGCTGCATGAATCGATTGTGTAATTGTACATTAGAAATTAGCACGCTGTATGTAAGTATGTTACTTATTTTTATCCTGGGAATCTGTCATTATGTCGGTTCATGGTTTACTGGTACAAACACAAAATTCGGTAAAAATTCAAAATAATGTTATTATTAGATGACTTGTAAACTTTGATAATGTAAAATTCGGTAACAATTTCAAAAATGTTATTATTTGATGACTTGAAATCTTTGATAATGTAAAGCAAGATGATGATTGAAGAAAAATAGAAACTTGGTGCAATGCATTCCTTTTTTTTTTTTTTTTTTACTTTTTCATTCTATAATATATTGCATGTATTATGAAACTTACCTGACTTGGAATTCTTCTTCCGAAAAAACTTGAATTCTTCGCTATCGACCCTTTATATGCAGGATCAGGATGCACATAAACTGAATACATACCATCGTGTCCTTTGAAAAACTCATCCCAGAAAGGAGCCATCGGGAGATCGCCTCTTGTCAGAAACAAGAAAGCAACCTTTGGTACACGGGTAGACGGCAAATGGCGAATCTTAGGTGCAAATGATGCTCTCCAAAGCAACTCCTCTTCTGACATGTTGTGCAAAAGGCTAACTGGCTCTGGTAAAAGTGTTGGTGAGGAGATGTTAAAGGAAGTTTCAGAGAATCGGAAGAACTCCGGGAGAGATTGTAAGTAGGGGTTCGAAAACATGCCGAATGCAAAGGCGAAGATAAAGAAGAGACATTTGGAGATAATGGAATGAGATTTTGAATGGTCTTTTGTGAAGAACCTAGTTTTTTTTGGTTGATTCATGTCTTATTTGACTACAAAAGTAGCTTTAGGGCCGTTAAGTTTAACATTGTGGTGTTTATATTATGATTTGGGAGGTATTGCACTCAAACTAATGATGCCTTTCATGAGGAGATGAATTTGGGATCGATGGGTTCCATAGCCGTTCGATCCGCTTTAAGTTCCATGCACAGCACTTTAATATCCGTGCATGTCCGCTTTAATATTCATGCGCACGAATTTTAAAGCAGATTGGACGGTTATGAAACCCATCGGACCTAAATTTAAGTTTTTCATAGATGATTATTAATTAATAACGTAGTACAATGTGGTGTTTATGTTATATTCTAATATTTTTTTTTGCCTCGCCACCTATTCTGAATTGTAATTCAGGTTCTACATGCTCCAATTAATATATTACATAATATAGTCAAATTGATTGCGTGCAATGCTCAAAAAGTAGAACCTGAATTTGTAGTCAATACAGGGTACATTTATTGACCACGATTGAAGCTAAATGCAGGGACCTTTTCAAAAGTGTATTACAGTGCTACGCCACTTCCTAAACAAGCTTAGATCCTGAATTTCATGGTCCATTTTTAATGCAATTGGCCTTTTTCAAATATGTCAATACCAGTAAAATATTAAACTCGTTTATCACTACCGAAATTTAATAGTTTTTTCTGCTTTTACTGCTATATAAAACATACAATGATTAATATTCTAGTTTTACCGCTATGTCAGAGTGGTATTAATAGAAGTAATTAATGTTTGGGTTTTTGGAACTAGAACTTAGTCTGATGTTAGTTTTTTCTAGTCAAATGTTAATTTGCTCTGTTCTTCTCTTTTTGGAGATTGGAGATTTAGGCTTAACTGGAACCGAATCCTCTACTCCCTAGGGGGCAGGATTTTCCTGCTCCTGAGTCACTAACATGTGGACCTGCAACAAAACTAAAATAAATATTTAAATGCTTAAATCCGTCTGGACCCACGTGTCATCCGCACTGGGGGCAGGTGATCTCCTTCCGACTTAACTAGCTTTAATAGAAACTGAATGTAATTCTGGTTTGTGATACAATCCTACGTCATCACAACTAGAGGTTTGAAAAAAACCGGCCGATCCAAATCCGGATTGGACCACTTGCAAGACCGATCCAGACTAATATGGACCGGGGTCACGGAACAGATCTAGTCCGAATTTGAGTTAGTTTTCTTCACTAGAACCGTGTCAACCCGGCCGGTTCAAAACCCATGGACCATTTTAGCCCAGGTCACGAATAATCCGGACCGGACCATACTAATCCGGACTATAACTGGAAAATCAGACCAAACTCGAACCAAAATTTGTTCTTTTTAAAACAAATGATTAAAAAAAAATCAAACTAGACCAACTTAGACCCACCGGATTATGGACCAGATCGAACCAACCTGTGTGGATTTGAATCATGAGCCATGGCACGGATTTAGACTGCCCCCTCCATATCCGGTCCGTCTAACTCGGACCGTGCCAACCCATATACCGAATTACCAACTCATGGACCGTGGGGTTTTGGACCGTACTGGCCCATTTGCAAAACACTAATCACAACAGCTTTTTAAGCAACTTCATATTTCATGACTGTTACCGATTTCAATTTCCAAAATGTTTGTCGTAATTCAACTTCATTAAGTATAATAAGTAATACACACACCCACACACACTTAAAAATACGAAATAGTGTTGCTCTTCCTAATTTTCTTTTAAAGATTATTTCAAAAATAACGAGCCCAATAGATACCTTTTGTGATTATGTGATGGTTCCAATTTTTCTTGTAACGAATTTGTATCCAAAAAAGAATAAAAATTTATTGGTTTTTACATGGCCCGTAGGGCAACACCTGTATCTGCAATGTAATTCTGGCATTTGTTTGAAGGAAACATGTTTTTTCTGTCAGGTCGGCTCAAAATTATTTGGGAGTATATAACTGGCACATCAATCAGTATCAAATTGTAAAATTGACCTGAAATAAAAGCTCAATTATCCCATAAAACACAAACAGAACTTGTTAAAATCAATCAGGCTCAACATGTCACCATCACGCTCACTGACTTTGTGAAATTTTAACTGGTACCACCTCTGTCACAACTACCATAATTTTAGGAATTTTCTCTTTTCAATTACTGGAATCTACTTGTAATAGTTGGTATTTAATTCAGTTGTCTTCTAGTTCTCATGTTTCAACCACCTTCTAAATGTTTCATGTAAATCTTTGTTTTTAATTCAAGGAGAATTTAAATGCTTCTATATTTAAAAACTTTAATAACTCAAAATTTTAAATTGGTATTTAATTTAGTTGTCTTCTAGTTCTCTTATTTCAACAACTTTCTAAAAGTTTAAGGTAAATCTTTGTTTTTAATTCGAAGAGAGTTTAAATGTTTTTATTTTTTGTGCTTCCATCATACTTCTATGTTTAAAAAATTTAATAACTCAAAATTTAAAACTTAAAAATCAAAATAAAACCGTTGAATATGATCTACATTATTTTTATTTATGCACGTGTAAAAAATTATAACAATACAATTTTGTTTTGATTGTCATCAAATACTTGTAAAAATGTACTAATGTGGACAATTTATAAACGTTAATTTTCCAACTTATTAATTCACATAAAAACAAAACCAAAATGTGGTAATTTTTTATGAACATGTAGAGAAAATAATATAGATTACATCTAACGATTTTATTTTGATATTAATAATTTAAATTTTGAGTTATTAACCTTTTATAAATAAAAATAGGAAGTACAAAAAAAAGACATTTGAACCACCCTCTTTTAATTCAGCTACACCTAGAAATTACTTGTTCTTATTATAAACACAAGAGAAACCAAAACTCAATCTAATTCAGTTGTCTTCTAGTTCTCATATTTCAACCACCACCTAAATGTTTCATGTAAATCTTTGTTTATAATTTCAGCTACACCTAGAAATTACTTGTTCTAATTATAAACACAAGAGAAACCACAACTCAATCTCATATTAAACATATTAAGATATTACATGCCAAAATAGTATAACAAGCTTTCCTTCACTTACCCAAGAAAACAGAGAAAATTCCTCTTGGTAAAAAAGAAGAAGAAGAAGAGTGATAATATTTTTACTTTGGATTTCTACAATGGAAAAAGAAAATAAACAAAATGCATAAACTCAAAAAAAGGTTTATATTTTACTGATCAGCACCTCGGCTGACCATATCCATGTAATGTTTAAAAGATTCTTGTCTTTGCATTCTCATCTCTGCATTGAATTTCTGGATAAATGCTTCTACTCTTCGATTCAAATCATCTTGGCCGAGTGACGGTTCTCTCTTAACCTTCATCTCCCCTGAACCGAGTGACGGTTCTCTCTTAACCATCATCATCTCCCCTGAGCCGACCGGTGGCGACTCAACACCTCGCGTCTCATGAAATGTCTCAGCTTTGCGCATTGTGGGGCCAGTTGGAGGTGCCTTATTACCTTGCTGCTCATGAAATGTCTCAGCTTTGCGCATTGTGGGACCAGTTGGAGGTGCCATATCACCACTGTTATTTCGTGACGCCCGTGTTTCCCAAGTGTCCGATTTCTTCAGGTGGCGCGTAAGAGGCATGGCACGACCTTCTGTGATCGTGCGCCATGTGGATTCTAGGGTTTCTCCCTTCCGTGATTTGGTCACACGAAGCGCCTTGCCTGATATAATTCATAGCAAATTTATCAAACATGTGAATTTCATGGTACATCTCTAAAAAAAGAAAATTATAGAAAACATAAGGTACACTTTGTTATGTCTAGCAAATATACAAGGTAGGTACTTAATTAAAATCCATCACCTTGCAAAAATTGAATCATTTTTACTAGGCACCCTATTTTTTAATTTCATTTGCCTTACAAAAAATTCTTCCTTGTGTTAACATGTTATATGGTACATAAGGTACCATATAAAAATTATAAAAAACATAAGGTACACTTTGTTATGTATAGCAAATATACAAGGTAGGTAGGTAATTAACATCCATCACCTTGCAAAAATTGAATCATTTTTTACTAGGCACCCTATTTGGCTATTTTTGTTAATTTCATTGCCTTACAAAAAATTGTTCCTTGTGTTAACATGTTATATGGTACAAGTCAAAATTTAGCATCAAGACCCCTGGAAAAGAGTAAAATTACCATCAGGACTGGGTCGACCGCTCTTCCGACTGAACCGAGCAGAAACCAGTGGTTTCTCCATTGACTTGGTTAATTTGGTATATTCACTTGGCATCTCCATTGAATCAGCACGCACCATGGGTTCCACCAAGGAGTCGGTACCCATCGTTGGTACTGCTGGTACGGCTTCTTCATCTTCCCTTTCCACCATATCCCATCTCGGACCTTTTATCACAAAATCTTCCTCATCGTCATCAGCTATCTTAAAGATAGGTTTTCGTTCTTGACTTGAAACTGGTACAGGAGGTGGTACCTGTACTGGGACAGGATCTGGAAATGATACTGACACCGGTTCTGGCACCGGTACTGGCACTGGAACTACAACTGGATCTGGTCCTGGCACCGGTACCAGTATACTGCCCTTAACGGGTACGGGTTTGGGTGGGCTGAACCGGGAAGAAGCAGCAATGGAAAGGATTATACCGTTTATTATTAGATAGAGGTATGGTGGAGTTAGCCAACCAGCAAGCGACATGTAAGCCTTCGGCAACCAATCAGATAACGACACATATGCAGTCGGGCCCATGAACCGGAGCATCACCGCTGTCCATACCACCCCAATAGAAAGAGTCACCAATTTCGTTGTGCCCCTGTAACCACCCATCTCTGTGTCCGTCTCTACTTTCTCTCTCTAACGAGCAGCCACCACACACAGTAGGAGAGAATATGAAGCTCCCTCCTTCACTCTAACTCTATCTCTCTCTGTATCTTGTGCAAATCAACTCTCTCTGGCTCTCTTCCTTCGCTCTGTCTTCTCTCTCTCTCTAAAATGCTCGCACGGCTCTCTCAGTCTCTCAGTTTATTTTTCTCTGCCTCGGACTCTGTGTTGGGAGAAACTAGAAAGAAGATATGATGAATTTAAATACAAGGCGAAAAGAAATCTGGACCGTAGGATTTGATGCTCCCTGATACGAGATATGCGTGTGACGTTTCCCGTGTTTATCCTTTGGGCTTGTGGAGATTTCAAAGCGGCAATTTTTGTCGAATTACCCTGTATTTTTGTAATTTATAATATTACATAAATTTCTATCTGTATGATAAGTTCTTATAGAAAATAGTACCAATACATTTGATAATACAATTAAAAGCAAGGTGTGCAGTGAAAGAAATTTTAAATTAATCGGCTACACTATAGAATGAACACGGATCCTCTGCATAACTCAAAAGGGAATCTTTTGAGTTAATGCATCTCATCCGTCTGATTTTAAACAGAGTCAATCCAGCCGTTTGATTTTAACACAGGGGTCTTTAATACTAGTGCAAATCTAGACTGCACGGATCTTAAAATATATCGGATGGTTAATATTCATTAACTCAAAAGATTCGCTTTTGAGTTAATGCAGAGGATTCGCGCTCCTATAGAATGATGTAGAATCCGGAACACGGGTGTAACTGGGGCGACAAATTTGGACGGTGCAGATGGAATGGTAGTTGTACTATTCTCTGATCAACAATTACTGGTGATCTAGGACTAGTGGTTAAGGAAGGATATATACTGTATCATTCCGTGTAGCAGGTACCTGACAAGAGTTTCCGCATTTCATTGCTCAAATACATAGTGACAAGAATTATTCGGCTTTTTTTATGCCGAACCGAACGCCGAATTATTTGGTTGACCGTACTTTGACCAAATAATTCCCGAATAATTCGCAAATTTTACAAATCATTCCCGAATTTTTCCTGAATTTTTTCCGAATTTTTCTCAGAATTTTATTTTTTGGTTATTTTTTTGTTTTTGCTCCCTTACAGAACTGAGATCTCTGATCCAAATAATACCGAATCATTCCCAAATTATACCCAATTATTCCCAAATCACGAATTTTTTACCTCGCCAAACTGAATCCGAATAATTGATTTGTCAGTCAAATAGTTTCCTTTCAGGGTTTATACGCTTGACAGTGCAGTTAATTCCACAGAAGATCCAAAGAGTTCGTATTGAGAGGACGGGTGGTCCCATGTGGAATAAACGCTCCAACGGTCGAAAAATGTACCGTTGTGTGTGAGGGCCAGGGACGCGTGTCAGTGATGGGACCCACAATTTCAAGCGGAGTGATTGAGGCGGACTGTTTTCGACTGACAGACTGTCAGCGCGTTTCGTTGTAAGATCTCGACGGTTGGCTTGTATCCGTGGATAAATCACAGCCGTTGAATTGATGAGCGCAATATTCTGAAAGAATCAATAGATTATTAAATAGCATTATTTAGCATTATTTATGGTACAGCCGTGCGGTACTGGTCGCCAATGTCAGGCTACCGACGGATCGACATATATTAGAATAAGTCAAAGGAGATTTTTTTTTTTTTTTAGAAAGGAAGTCAAGAAAATTTGTTCGTATTAGATAAAAGGATATACCGGTCCAGTAAAAGAATTAAAATAAAATTGAAGTTATTTTTATGCTATTACTTAATTGTGAAAATTAGTGGGAGATTCTTTTCACTGCCATTGACCTGTACGGAAAGCATATAATACAATATCATGTAAGGAGATAGGAGTAGGTCCGATGGGCCATGTAAGGAAGGAGATATTAGCTCTAACATCTTACCATTAGTATCAAGATTAGTGTGCACGGAAATTGAAACAGACATACACGGAATTTAATATATTTAATACTAATTTTGATGCAATCGAATGGTTATTTCATCCATCGAACCAAAGTAGGTCCGATGCCCTCCTGACTTCGAAAGTAAGAAATTAAAGTTATAGGTATATTGTTTATTACTAAATAGAATATGGTTAATGTCGTAATGTTATAATTTCAAGTTAAGTTATAATGAGTAAGTTTTTGCAATTTTCAAGTTCGAACAGTCGATCTGAACCGCTCAACATGATCTCATACAGTCATACTAAAATAGATTTGGCGACCAAATTTTATATATTTTTTAATTTCTTTACTATATTTTTAGATATGTACAAAATTACTGTTTTGGATGGTCTAGAACTAAAATTATATGAAAACAATGATTTTATACCTATCTATAAAAATAGTAAAAAAAAAATTAAAAAAATGTAAAATTTGGTTTCCCTACTTTAGTATGGAGATCATTTTAAGCGGTTCAGATCGACTATTTAGACTTTAAAATTGCAAAAACTCACTCATTATAACTTAAGTTCAAATTATAACATTATGACATTATCCGGACTCGTACTGAATATATTGAATATTAAATTAATTTAATTTAAGTATGGGGTCATTATCATCCAAATATCAATTAATATTAGACTGTCAATTCATTTAATCGCTTGAGGACCAACAAATTAATTTTTCAAACTGCACATAAATTAATGTGTTTTATTAAAGTTATGGAAAAAAAATATATTAATTAATTTTTTTGAATTTCAGTAAATTAAGTGCTAATTGGCACAATTGTCAAACAACTTTGTTGTCAATTTAGTACATCTGGATATGTATGTAAATTACAGTAAGCATATGCTCATTATTTTTACTGTTAAAACTTAAAAGCAATCAATCAATTGAAAATTTTAAGACCAATTGGCAAACAAATTAGTGTTAATCATTGATGGTCCTTGTAATTAGTTGTCAAGATCAATTGTAAGGATTGCTTAACATGGCAACAGATGATATGTCATATCTTTGCCATATATATTCATAACCAGGCAAAATATGCCTCAAAGAGGCATATAGACATCCAGAGAATACAGTCTAATTGTGGTCAGAAACAATTATTTGATGTTGACCATCCAATTTAGATGGTCCAAATTAGATTTCTTAATCAAGAAGATGTTAATTTTCTATCTAATCCAAGTTTTGATTGGATTATAAAACATAACTTGGATGGCAAGATTAATTTTTTAATCAAGAAGATGTCAAAATAAACAAAGTTTAAGTGACAATTTTAGAGTGATATACATAAAATCTTGCCTTGTTGAATTTAACAAAACTAATCACTTTTCTGCTGCTTAATATCTAGGTGAGTTTCCAATATAAAAAAAAAAGAACAATTATTGTTGATTTGGTGATTATTTTGACAAAGATATTATAATTAATTATACATCCACCCAATATCAATATTGAGGCATAATTAACAATGAAACATTCTCTAAAAAGATATGTAACTGATTTTATTTAGCTCCCCAATATTATCTTTGTTCATCATTTGTACAAAATTATTTGATGTTTATTTGATTGTCATCTCGTTGAAAAAAAAAAGATAACAAAAAGTAGATAATTAGAAATTTGCTCCATATACCACTTTTTAGAAAATAAAGAATTATGTACACTTCTACTTTTAGTGAGGTGACAAATATATCATTATTGAATATGGATCATTCACATTAGTATATTTTTATCATGCTCCATAAAGAGATATGTAATCATTTGGTGTCACTCTTTCTCGCCACATAAATGATAGTAACAAAGGGGTTATCTAAATGGACGGACAGGATAGAATGAAAAGACCCCATTTTATAAATTAAGTTGTAATGTTATGGGAGGTTCTTAATTTTTTTTTATTTGAGAATAATTGACGTCCAATTTAAATTTTTTAAAATCATTCTAAGCTATGCAAATGATAACAATGATCATCATCGGTGGAGGATGTTAATTTACTATTTAATACTCAATTTTAAGTATGAAATTATCAGAATATTTTTTAGTTATTTATCTGTGTTATAATCTTATTATGAATTATAACACTTTATAATTTTCAATACTATTTTTAAATTAATAATAATGTTTACTTCTTAATGTTCACAAATTTGTGTATAAAAAAATAATAATGTATACAAAAAAATAATAAAATAAACTAAGGCATGTATACAAAACCAAAAAATAAAAACTGAAATATCAAACATCTCATGTATTATGAATATTTAACCAAGTGCCTATATTTTTTAAAAAGAAGTTTTCTAACTTTATACAACTTAAAAAGACACAACTCAATATATAATATTATACTATAAACAACCAAGAATATGTTGGTCATTTTCATACTTCACAAAATGGTCACATTAAATGGCCAGGGGTTCATTGTAGGTCAGGGCGGAGGGAATAATTATCCCTTCTCCTAAAAAAATAATAATAACAATTATCGCTATAAATAATAAAATAATAAAATAATCAAGATTCAATATGAATCGTTTATTTTTAGTTAGATATTTTGAATCCATTATTATGACAATAATGACATTGTCTCAGCAGTCAAACTAAAAATCACAGCTGCCAACTTAGAAATTTTTTTTTTTTTTTTTGAATTCATGATGATTTATTGAGATGGAAGCTACGACTTAAACATTAATTTTTTTTTTTTAACATTTAGAATAATAGTTTTTAATTATTAAATGAAACTAAACGACGCAGGTGGAATTGTCAGAATTATTATTTAGGGGGTCCATCCTGACCGTTTGTTCATTTAATAATTATAGCAATTAATTATGTGAGAAATAAGCAATTCTCTCCTATTATAGTAATTTCTTTGTTTAACTATGAAGAACAATAATAACACAGTAAAAAAAAAACATTATTTTATTTGTTCATTTAATTTGAAGTTATTTTGCATTAGTTTGTTTTATTAGGACAATCAATGAATCAAATTCGATATGATTTCAGCATGATATAAATGCAAATCCATTAACAATTTGCAAAATTCATAATCAATTAAAAGTTAATTATTCATTAATAATTTAAGTGGCTTTTGGACCAAATTTTGATTATACTTCGTTCTTGTATTAAAATGCATTCTAGAAGTACTAATTGAGAACACAAACTTTAATTTAACCAACTGATGTGATAAAAATAAGATATCCTTTTATGAAATGTTTAAGAAAATTCACAACAAGTTGTAATAATGATCTTGTAGATTACTCCAAGAACTTTTTTTGCATTAATATAATTTATTTGATCTATAATGGATTTAGATTAATATTCTATAATATTATCTATTAAATTCAAATTCTATAATATCCAAATGCAAATCTAATTAGATGGATCCTCTTTCAAGATTATTTAGTACCAAGGTTCTAAATAGCTATTATCGTGTCATTGCGGAAATGCTAAATAAAAAGCTATCGCAAATAATGTAGCTATAACGAAAGCTATAATACATAGCGTTTTTTGTTTAAAAAATTATGTTTTATATTTCTACTAATAATCAACATTACCTAAAGTTTCATATAGCGATAAGTAATGCAAAATTATTAAGAAATTAGAATATTCATATTGAACCAATACAAAATCCAAATTGCTATTTAAAATATCCCTAATAATATCATAACCTATCTATCCTTTTTTCCATTTAAAATAACCTAAGTATCATGAAATAAACTATATATCTTTTTCTATTAAAAAAAAATAAGAAACTATCTATCTTTTTTTCTATTTAAAATAAAAAAAACAATCTTAATCTTAAAAAAAAATTGATCCTTATTTTACAGTTTGAACCTTTAAATAAAAGTCTATGAAGCAAAGCGTGCAGTGTAAATAGCGGACCGCTATTATAGCTATAGCGGTCTTAGCTGAAATAACGCACTTTTATCTCATAGCTAGCGTTTAAGGTCCGAAAATACTATAATGCCGCTATTACGTTGCTATAGCGCGCTATTTAAAACACTGTTTCGCACAAATATCTCTTCAAATTGGATGGCGCAGATGTAAATTTAGCATCAAGGTGTCATAAAAATTAATTGGGGCAAATGCCAACTAGGCTTCTGCTATGATTCATATGGTGACTCATTACTCTAAAGCAGTACGGAATTGTTAATTAATTAATTAACAACTCAATAATTAACCATTCTATAATACATGTGTATGATTTATCTGATGATTAATTGTTAAACTACTTGAAGCACTTAGTTTATTGTCAACTCAATAATTTATACCACTGAATAAAGATTGTGTTTTGTGGATTTATATTCATGAGTTTTATTATATTTTATTTAAGATAGTGACCTTCTAACATAGACTAGTTCACTTCACATCAAGCGCTTATGTGTTTGAAATTAAAGTTAGAACCACAATAAAAAGGTAAACTTTGGATGTAATTAAAGTTCGAACCACAATAAAAAAAAAGGTAAACTTTGGATGTAATTCCAAAGAAGACAAATTGGGTATAAATCTAGAAAGAAGTTAAGAACAATCTTTTTGTTTTCAGAAAAACAAGATGGATTTTTTTTTTTTTGATAAATTGATGGAATTTTACTAATATTTTAGATCAATTGACGAGAGGACAATAGAATCAACCTTATGATTCAATTTTTTTTTATTTTCAGAATTTACCATATCAAATATCACACAGAGCAGAAAATTAACAGGATATTCTCATTGGCCTCTTCTTGCTGCGGTTCGGATGAAAGAGAAAAAAAACAACAAAGAAATGGGCATGTGGATTTCACAGCTTCTATTAATTGAAACTGAATAGTGGTCTGTTAAGCTACACAGTAGGAATGAGCATGGACATAGAAATTGAATTGGATTTTTCCCACATGAATAGTGATGGCGCGGAACAGGCCCTAAATAATTCAATTCCAATAGTTTTAAGATTTTTTATAATGAAAATATTCTACAACTTATTAAAACTACTGGTGACAATCCATTGATTCAATCCTTAAAAATATGTCAATGGGACATAATTATTAGTTTGAAACCATCTATGAAATCAAAACAAAGTAATTCATCTTGTTTTCAGTAATTTAATTTTTTTAATTTCTAAAAATAAAAAAAGTTGTTGAAATAGCACTTGTGGTTACCAAACAAATTGTCTCAAATAGTAACCTATTAACTAGTAGGATCCACATGTTGCAAATTTTGCACCACAAAAAATAGAAAGAGAATCATAACATGTAGGCTAGCTGGTAATACACACAAGAGAAAAGTTCAGCCAACACGATACATGGTTGGTACCAGTGGGCCTACCACACACGGCACGACTTACGATGCATGTTTGCACCTTTGGCAACAAACCAAAGAAATTGGAACAAAAATTTGAGGCCAATATGTAAAAGCCGGAAAGATGTTCTTTGTTATTTCGTTGGAGAGTTTGCTTCTTAATATGATCTATTATTTTGGTTTCTTGTGTGAGCAAGTTTGTCTTCTAATAAGTAAGTTCGAGAATATGTTTGTAATAATATTCCTTGCAAATATAAATTGTTTAATATCTCATTGACTTGAGGTCAATATGTAAAAGCCGGAATATTTCTGGATATTACTGAATTTTTTTTTTAATGTGTTGGATTTTAGTTATGCATACTATTATTTCTGTTTCTCATAATTAAGCAAGTTTTGATTTAATAAGTTTGAGAATTAGCCCAAAATATAGTAGGCAAAAATTATATACTTTTTTTTATAAATGATCTCAGTACATTCATCATCTTTTAAATATTATTTTTAAAAATTGAACACGGAAAATATATAAATATAATAGTAACAAAAGTAATTTGTACATAGAACAACACTAAATGAATATACTGAAGCAAATAATATAAAATTATAATAATAGGAAAAAAATATTTTGTACAGAAAAATATATTTTATTTTTTCAAAAGCAAATTAAATTGTGACAATCAATCAACTATGATAGAAATAAGTATATTTGTAAATATATCAACTATCAGTCATGGATCGTATTTAAAGCAATTTGGATTTTTAAGTGATTATTATTGAGCAAAATAGTTATTTAGCAGTTTAATTAGTTTCATCGACAGTTAATAAGAAAACAAACCAATCTGAAACTGTACCAAATCCGGTAAATTAACTTAATGAATTAAGCACATGTTCAGAATTTTATACCTTGTTATCGATGAATTTGAGGCGAATTTCTATCTCCTTTATCTCTCCTACAGAGTATGTTCAGTTGTCACATAATAATGCTGGATGAGGGTGTATGAGGATTCAATTCACAAATTATTTTGCGGGAACTTATACCCATAAGTATGCACTAAAATGAGGATGAAAATCAGAAAATGTGTTAAATGAACTTTTGATTATATCATAGGAATATTTGTTGAGAATCCTAATTTTGTTGCTAAAATATGTTATACCAATACAATTATTCTTATTCATAATTATAAATCTAATTAAATAAAAAAATAAAAAATAACATAATAATACTTATTAATTATTATTTCATAACGAGCATTTTACTCTCATAAACTTGTTTTCGAATCACTGAAAAAAATCAATTAAAAAATTAAGTTAGCAAATTGATTATTACGGTTGCTTAATTTGCTTCAAACAAAATACAAATATGTATTATTATTATTTTATTATACTTAAAATTGTTGTGTTTATTACATATTATGAATTCATTTGAATATAATAACATATACTTAAATTAAATTGCAATTAACAAAGAGTCAACAGAAGGACATAAACTTGATACCAATTACTTTAAAACTTATGAATTCATAACAACACAATTCAAAAGTCTCATTACAAGAGGAAGAGCCCCCTTTAACGCATGCACTATATATGTGAGTGCATTATACATAGTGCAATCCGAGATGTATGAACAGTAATTCTAAAATATCTGCAATCTGAATCCAGTAGTTGAATTATTTTGAGATGCATGCACAGAAAAACCAACTGTTTTGAGATAAGTTTTCGGAAAAAAATTCGATGGCTGGATTTAAATTGCAAAAATTTCAAAGTTACTATTCATATATCTCGGAATTGCAACAGATTTATTTCCTGCTATATGTGCTCTACATGTTCATAAATTTTCCCTCTCATCAATTTGTACATATATAAGAGAATGTATTTATTAAAAATTCTTCTAAAGAGACACACATTAGAATTAAATTACGCCTATAATTCTTCTAAAGTGCATTAATTTGCAGCCAAGTTTATTTTTACGGCTGAAAACTTTTATCCCTTACAAATGATTAGCAGATTAAGTAATTAATTAATACGGAAGAAACGAGATCGATTTTGACTTACTTCTAAAGATTATGTTCATTAATTGCACCATTGTCAGTAAGTGCACAATAGTTATGGTGATGCATTGAATGATGAATAATTAAGGCAACACTTATTATGCAACTCAAGAGACAGATTGAGGGCTAATAGGAAGCCACGTGTGACAACACAATTTAGATAATGAAACCTGTTTTTTCAAAGTATCAACTTTGCTTGTGCAATTGAAACATTCACATTTTCCTAGTTTAATTAGGTTTGAGTTTGCTTCAAACCTAACTTAAGTTATTTAGCTATTTTTTATTTTTGTTTGTCAATAATTACAGCTGTTCATAGTTTTTAATTACTCATTGATGAGGAGCTCCTGAAATAGAGGGATTTATTTTCACAAGCTGAAATTTTTATTTGTACCATATTAAAAAAAAAAACACTTTTTTTGAAAAATTAGAAATCTACCACGTCCGCCAATTGAATTGAGGGACCCAAAGATAAGAGTACGCCAAACAGATCAAGGAATTGAGTGGTAAACGGGACAAGCACTTGCGCTCTCCTCAAATTCAAGTAGCAAAATATTAATAAAAGTAATGATTAAACAAAGTGTTGGTACACCAATTTCTGTTAATTTAAAAAAAAAAACAAAAATAGTGGTCTGAAATAATTGGCGGATCCAAAAGAGACGGTCCGCCAATTGAATTGGGTAAGAACTTTTTTATTAACTTATCGGATAAGTATATAAGTAAGAACAAACTTTTGACTAAAGGTAGGATATAAATCAATATAATTTTAATAAAAAGAAAAAAAAATATCTCCATTAACTACCCAATACCCATTGACACCTCTATCATTGGCTGATATGAAATATCAAAATAATAAATGCGTATTAGTTAAATATTATAATTTAATTATCATCCTATATTCACCACATAATTTTAGTTTGCTCAATTGTATAATATGCATGTTTTAAAATATTTAATATTTATGAATAACACATTGATTGAATTTGGCTAATATATGAGATGTTGGTAATAATGTAATGTATATATAAATGGATTGATTCTAGTACATCTTGCATATATGAAATTAATAATATACGCAATAGATTGTCAACCATAGGTGCTCTTGGAATGTGACACTTGTTTATTGTACGTATGTCTGTATTATTTTTTATTCTGTTAAAATAAAATTACTGACAATTGTCATACGATTTTGACAGGTATCAAACTATATTCATTTTCGAAAATCATTTTCTAAATTCAAACTTTGACAATCCACATTTAAGCATTGCGTACTAACAGATACTTACTCGGTATATTTTTAATTTAAAAGGTTCGCCAAATACAGTTGAAAGAACCTAAGTAGTTTGACTGCCATTAAAAAGGTGCAGCAGAGAAAATTGCATAGAGCAGTCGCTCACTATGCATGTAATATTTGATTTTTTTTTTCTGTGGCGGTCGATGCATAATAAGAATATTGCGGGTTCTTGTGAAAGCTATCTTTTAATAAAAATACAAAAAAAAATGATTAGGTACGAAATCATGAAATAGAATGAAACAATATTTTTAGTAATTTTTTTAATTATAAGTATGTTAAGATCTCATCGTGATAAGAGAAAGCTCACGCTACATGGAAGGTCACACACGAAATCAAACGAAGATCTTAAAAAGAAAAATTGAAAAAAAGAAAGAAAGGAAAAGCACGCTGGCCGATCAGACGGCGAGGAGGGACTCCGTTTCTTTCCGTCGTAACTCGTATTGATCGAACGACCACGATGCATTCTATTCCTTCAATCCAATACACGTGTCAGCGTAACAGACGTTCTCGTTGGAAGATAAGAGTTGGTCCGATGGGCATCATTCTTATTTTAGATCCAACTAGCTTTGTTACCGTATGATTAGCATTAAGATATGTGAGCACAAAAATTAAAGCGGACCTTCCAGATTAAATTAGTTAGCACAAATCTTAATGCAGATCGAATGGTCATTGCACCTATCGAACCAAAGTATATAGGTCCGATGGGCATGGCACCTACTCTGAATTATAGATAAAGACTAGGTCCGATGGGCATCAAACCTATTTTAGGTCCAATTAGCTTTAATACCGTATGATTAACATCAAGATCGGTACACACGAAAATCGAAACAGACTTTTCCAGATTTTAATTAATGCACATGAATAAGTCATTACACATCGAACTAATGGAACCAAAGTAGGACTCATAGGCAGGGGCGGAGCTACAGTATCCCACTGCCTACCCCTAGAAAAAAATAATAATTTTGAACTAGGATCTTTAATAGGTTTTGCCTACCCCTGGATTTGATTCTGTCTACCTCTGGATTGAATTCGACGTAGCTATTACTAGTCAGAGATAGATGTGTGAGTCGTTTAATCAAATTAGGAAAGAAATATATTTTTAAATGTTTGTTCATTTAAAAATTGCGGACTGGTACCATTGCTGGTACTGATAGAGGTGGCGGAGGCGGGAAGATATCTTATAGAGGTGATTCGAATTCGAATCCGTTTAGAAAAAATAAATCCGAATCTGATTTCTGCCACTCCTGACTCAAATCCAGGCTATCACTACTCATAGGCATCGGATCTATTCTGAATTCTCTGGGAGGGACCACTACATGCACTGCCGACTGCGCAAATATATGGTTTTTCATTTGTTTGGTTGTGGCTTCGGTTGGCAAAAACCCACCACACTATCTGTGGCGCCGTCCAGTTATGATCTTGTGATAATCTCAACATGGATAACGGTCGTGATCACATTATATGGGGGATCTCTTTGCTGCCTCACTTTTCTTTTCTTCACCCTTAAGGGAACAATATTTTGTTTTTTCTTGCTTGATTGACAGTTTGACACGGGATACATAGAACAAAATTACCGGCTTGTCTGAAAAGGAAATCCGTTAATCTTTCCGAAGGAAGTAAATTTTGTCCTGTGCGTTTGGTTATAGTTTAATTAATTGACACGTTGGGTCAACAAAAACTATCGCTTTCTTTGATAAAGTAAAAAAAATATAAATGTGTTTTACATTCAGTAAAACACGTCTCTATTAGCTTTCAATTCATCATGAATTTTCTCTCTTTATGTATATATATACATATGAAGAGGGATCCACTTATGCTATTTTTTGTGATATTGAATTACACTCTATATTTTTAAAGTTCAAATAGTCGATTCAAATTAGATATATTAAAATGTATTTGTAGATAAAATTTTACTTTTAAAATTTTTTTTTACTATTTATTAAGATGGATATAAAAATTTAATGGTATGAAAATAGCAAAATACTTAATAAATAGTAAAAAATTGTAAAATTTGATCTGCAAGTATAATTTAATATATCAATTATGTTAAACGGTTTGAATTGGCTATTTAATTAAAATTTGAAAACTTTAAAAATATAGAGTGTAATTTGGTGTCACAAAAAATTAGTATAAGTGAATCTTTCCTCATATATAAATGATTTGAATGTTTAATTGGTATATATTTGGAACATATGTTATTTCTTTATATTGACACCACATGTCCCCTGGAAGATGTTAAATCAGAAATTAAATTAATCTCAGTAAACTGACATGACCAGTAATATGAATGGTTTTGCTACTAGAAGAATTTTTAAGGCATCAAATCATTAAACCATATATGTCACCAAGCACCTGAAATACATTTGTTGATGAATTGTTGGAGGAACCGACTATGCATATATTTTTTACTGTTATCCAAAATTAATTGGATAAATACTGCAATCTGCACCAGTTAAAAGTACTGATGTGTCTGAAGTCAAACATTTGACAATTAATTCCTTCAAAAAACAAAATTAGCTGCTTGACCTTTGATTTATTCATGCAAGTAATGATAACCACCGGCCACCCAATAAATGATTGCCAGTGTACAACAAACTTGTGGTTGGAAGTTTGAAACAAATTATGGGAAATTTGAAGTTTCAAAATAACACAAGAAAAATAATAATACTGGGAAAATGTTTGTCATGAAGAGAACGGAGTGGGTCCGGTGCCCATCGGACCTGCTGTTAGGTTCAACGAGCTTCACGACCGTCCGATCCAACTTAACATCTGTGCATACGAAAATTGAAGTAAATCTGCACAAAATTTAAAAAATTGCACACGCATCTTAAAGTAGATTAAACGGCGATTGAACCCGTAAAACCAAAGTAGGTCCGATGCCATCGGACCTACTCTCAAGTCATGACAGGGTGGAAATATCATTTACTGCTTGTATTTAAATTTTAAAACAACATATAGAAAGAAATAAAAAACGGTAGCCCAAGCCCAACTGTAAATTTATTATTTTTTTCTTTTGAATGATTAAATTAATAATTATTTAATATTTATTAAATAAGGGGATCTTGTTTGACAATCTTAACAATTAAAGCTCCTCATATCAATTCATTTTTTTTTTAAAAACTAACAAGAAATTATTGGTGCCCTGTCAGACCAGTCGTTGAAATTCATAGTGTTGTGTATTATTTAAAGCATTGAATTTCATTATATTCCTATTGATAAAAGTTTGAAATTGTTCGGCGAACAAAATTAAAGAGACACAAATCTGTTTGTTTTCTCTTGTGCCATATTGTTTAAACTAAAATGCTTCATGTGTTTTAAATAAATCTATATTAAGATCCAATTTACTAAAAATTAAGCACATGACAAGGGATTATGTCATTTTGATACCTTAAATCATTGCTAGGCCCCTCTCCAGCAGCCCAAAAGAAGAGGAAGCCCAAGATGATATATCTAAAAGCCCAAAAAAACCATAAATTCTAACCACAGATTTTAATTAGCGCAGTGGTGAGAGAAAATAAAATTAGACTTGATTAATTTTTATATAAAAGGAAACAATAGAAATAGGATCCAAAATTTCCAAATCAGACTATCTGTTCCATAATAAATAAAGTTAACGGATACTGTCAACATTAATTAGAAAAGTTATATTTTAAATGAGAAAAATAACAATAATAACCGGATGCCATTCAAATAAAAATTTGAGATCCATTAAAAAAAAATACTATATGTTCCATACTATAGAAAAACCATGCAAATTCAAAAATATAAATTTAACAAACAAAACATAGAAGGTAGAGTATCTTTTTGTGTGAAAAGAATAAAACATAGAATATTAAAAATAAACTTAAAAACATACAACCTAAAATAAAAATCACTACTAAAAAATATATTTTAACAACGCAACATAATTTTTGACAGTTTATTATTATTAAATTTAGTAAAAGTTGGAGGTCAAGCCACCAAACTATTTAATACCTTTGTTATTACAACAAAGAATTTCTCCCATCTGGATTTCGAACTCATGATTTCTCACATAGAAATCATGTGCCTTAGCCACTAGACCAAGAACTAGTTCTCAAATTTTTATAGTTATTATTATTCTAACAATATAACTAAAAAATTGAATTTGATATGATCTTGTGCTAATCTTAAAGATCTAACGGTCGAGATCACATCATAGGGGTGATCTCTTTCCTGCCCTTTTCTTCGGAAATAAATCTGCTGCGATTCTTAAGAAGGAATCTTAGGATTCTGCTTTTTTCATATTTAGAGATTCATGCTTTTCAAAAAATTAAGTATTGGATATGAAAAAAAACAAGATCCTGTGATTCATTAAGAATAGCAGCAGATTTATTTCCCTTTTCTTCAGCCTTAAGAGAACCAGAATTACATTTGACACGGTACCTATGGAAAGAAGAAATGTACCGGCTTGTCTGAAAAGGAAATCCGTTAAGATTTCCAGAGTACCTTTTTCAACTTTATCCTGTACTTTGTTACAGCTTAATTAATTGACACATAATATCAACAAAAACTATCGCTTTCTTTGATGAAGTAAAAAAATATAAATGTGTTTTACGTACATCCAGTAAAACACGTCTCCACTAGCTAGCTTTCAATCTAACATGAAATTTCTTAATATGTATGATTTTAATGTGTGGTACATGGAACAGATGTTATTTCTATATATTGACACCACATGTTCCCTAGAAATCTCAATAAACTGACATGAATGGACACTTGTATGAATGGTTTTGCTGCTAGAAGATAAGAAGAATCTCTAAGGTATATTGGTATAAGTTGGAATATATATTCTTGCTGAATTATGATCATAGTATGTGAATGATCATGATATATTAGTTATGTTGTGGTCGAATGTGATATAATTTGTCACGTTGGATCACATTAGTAACATGTTATCACATATTGTCATGTTGAGTTATGTTTAATTATTTTGTTTTGCAAATTTTAAGTTAAAGAAAAAAAAATCACAAACAACAAAATAGAAATGGAAAATTATAAATAATTGTAAAATAAAGAAACAATTTTGTGAAGATTTTAGCATAAAAGTAAACTTAGATCAAAATTTCAATTGTTGTTTAAGATAAATAATGTTAAAATATTTTGTTATTTTTGTTAATGTAATTATTTGTGGTCAAATTATGTGTCGTGTGATCATGTTGTGCTGTAATCAAACTAGTTTGTGTGTCATGTTATGTCATATATATTTTTTTTAAAAATAATCACAATACGTGACTGATATCACACCGTAATATAATTATGTCATGCCGTACAAGCACATAAAATTTATAAATTAATTAAATAACTAATTAATGAATTGTGAAAAAATTGCACCTTACTTGTGACTATTATTTGTTGATGAATTTGGAGACACCGACTATGCATATATTTACTGTGGTTTATCAGAACTTATCCAAAATTAACTGGATAAATACTGCAATCAGCATCAGTAAGAGTAGATACTGACATCTGAAGTCAAACATTTGCACTTTCTGTAAAAACAAAATTAGCTCTTAATTTGACTTGTGATCTTTTCATGCAACTAATGATAATCACCGGCCAACCAATAAATGATTGCCAGTGTTCAACACACTTATGGGCAATTTGAAATTTCAAAATAACACATAAAATATAATACAGGGGAAAAGTTTGTCACAGAATATGGAAAAATAATACACTGCTTGTTATATTTAATTGCAAAACAAGATATAGAAAGAAAAGTAAAACGGTATGCCGGCCCTACGGTAAATTTATTATTATTTTTTCTCTTTTGAATGATGCGAACAATAATTATTTAATATTTCTGAAATCAATTGTATTCTATTTGACAGTCTCAACAATTAAATTTCTTCATATCAATTCTAACTTTTTTGAAAACTAAAAAGAAATTCTTGGTGCCCTGTCAGACCTCTCAATTATATTCATTCAATTTTGTATTATTTGAAGCCGACATTTTTATCAATATCCAACATTAAATGAAAAATAATAAATATATCCAGTTAGCTGGGTATTTATAAAAAAAATGTCCAAACCGGAAAAAATTGACCAGTTCCAATTTTATTTCTCAACCGGCCATTTTTTGGCCGATCAGGGAAACTTTTTAAAAAAAAAAAATATTATGATTTATTTATTGTATTGAAATATTAGAAATTTTTTTTTTTTATATTTCTTTCAAAATAGATAGAATGCTAATAATTTGATTTATTAGAAGGATTGCAACAAATAACCTGGATCAATATTTTTCAGGCCGGATTTTTCGAGGCTGTATGAAAAATTAAAATATTTCTTTGTGTGTTATTGGAAAAAAAATAAAAATATTTTGAATCTAAGTTATTGACTCCGGTCCAAAAGTCACTTATAGACAAATACAAAAAATATTGTGATGCTTCTAGTACATTTAATTTCTAAGATTTTGTATCTATTTTAAAAAATAAAAAATAGCTCAAACAAAATTATTAGTATTAAAAAAATTCTTAAAATAGATAATCTGATAAATTTTAAAATTCAACGGTTAGAATTTGTCATTAAAAGCAATCCCATAAATTTTAAAATTAAGCGTACCAAATCTTCTTAGTAAAGATAGGACATGCTAGACTCACTCGTGTTATTGTTTATCCATTTTATTTAATTATACTAATAATTATATTGAATAATTAAAACATTTTAGAGAAAAACAAAAATATTTACAACTAGTTTTACGGTACAATCAAACAATTATTTCCATACATATTCATAACTATTTTATTGTATCTTTGCACTGAATAAATACTCTAGTAAACATTGTATAAGTTTCCGTTCGGATAATCTTTGAACGTCGGATGCATATCTGATGGATATAAGACGATATAGAAGATGGGTAGCATTTCATGTTTTTTTATGGGCTATACGCGTTTACTATCCGGCCCATGGGCTTTACTATCCTTTAAAGTATTCATGGATCATAGTTGTTTCGCATGATTTTTCTTAAAAGGACACAGAAGTAGAAGTATATTCTTGAAAAAAAATAAATCGAGCCCATGGGCTGGAATCCGTGTCTAATTGCAAATCTAAAGTCTGATTCAAATTTCATGACCAAGTCAAATTACAAAAATAGCTAAAATATTTGTATGTGCATAATAAGGCAATTAGACTTGGTCATGATTCATGAATCCGAGTGAGATGATGAATAGCAATTATAACTAGAAATAAAATAGCAAGAACAAAATAAAGGCGCGTAATAAGACAAGAATTTGTCAGGATTCATTGCGGCCAGAAGTTCAGCTGCCGCAAGGAAAGCACAAAACTGCTGCACAGAGAGCAGTAACAGAACAACCATCTAACAAAAGGCGCGCCACAATAAATCCAGGATTAAATTAAGCGCAATACATATAATAAGAAGAACAGTTCCACACATCTATCTCTATATTCTAGTCAACCAATTGGCCTGTATATATATAAGCGTTTCATCAATAGATGTTACCATACATCAAAAGTTCAAAACTCAATCAAGCATCACATAATCGAAACTAATTAATTTTAATTCAGTTGCAATGGCATATTTTCGGGTAGTCGATGCCTCTTGGATCCTGCAAAGCCATGTATGCAGCCGGATCGACATCTCACCTGTCATTTATAAAGCAATAGATCATGATCTACCATCTCCAATGCTATCAATCCAAGAGAAAGTGCCAACTCCAGCATTGAATCCTGGATGCACGGCAATTACCGATGATAAGGAGCTCTCTGCTCTCCTCAATTCCCGATTCAGACTTACCCAGACCACATCCTCCACACCGACTACTGTTTCTTTCAAAAGTCGCCTCGACCAATTGTCCTCGTACTTCCAAAATATCTCCAAAATAGAGCCCCATTTCACCATGGTGCTTGAGCGGTCCCACCTTGAGGCCCTTCATTTCACCTGGAAGGACTCCTTCAAGCCATCGAAGAAGCACTCCCACACCTCGATTGGTTCAGAGAAAGTGGCGGTCATGTTCAATATAGGCACAGTTTACTCGCAGATGGCAGCTGCAGAAAATCAGGGGACAATTGACGGGTTGAGCAAGACACACAAAGCATTTAACAATGCAGCGGCGGCATTTCGGTATTTGAGAGAGATACTTGGGGAAGGTGAATCAGTTGATGTTTCGACAGAATGTGTGTGCATGATGGAGATGCTGATGATCACTCAGGCGCAGGAGTGCTTTTTTAATCGGGTAGTTAGTGCTAGAAAGTCGCCTACTAGTTGCTCCAAGGCCGCAATGCAGGTAATATAAAAAAAAAATTCCTTCTTTGTTGATTAGTATCTAGGCCTAATATTTTTTTTAGTTGCATCTCAATTTGAAGTATTTTTTTGCAACCTTGTAATTCAATTTTTAATTTATGAAATGATTTTTTTTGTTCTTGAATAGGTCCAGTTATACTATGCAGAGGTTCTTGATGCACTACGCCGTGCACCACTCAACCAACACATTGGCAAGGGTTGGTTTGCACATGTACAACTCCAAGCCTCACAGTTCTACGCTGAATCTTGCTACCATGATTCCCTACATCTCCATGAAAATGATGAAATTGGGGAATAAATTGCACAATTACAGATGGGCGTGGACCGCCTGAGTAAAATGACAAGAGCTGTCAAAGGCGCATCCTCTTCTGTCATCATTGTCATATCAAAACTAAAGAGAAACATGAATTTACGACTTGAGAAAGCCAAGAAAGAGAACAATAGCATTTACTATATGTGAATTCCAACTGCAGACTCCTTGGATGATTTGCGGCTCGGGATCATACCAGCATTGGTTCTAGGACATGACGATTCATACTGTAAATATGTAAACAACGGTGTATTTAATGGATTTCAAACTAGTTAAGAGTATAAAGTACATAAGGAGCACAAGAGTTGTTAACGGATTTCAAACTAGTTAGCTACGTCATGTGACCAACTCGACAAATCTTCTAAGATCCACAACCATGAATCGATGAACCTTAATTTTTATTTTCGAACTGGCAAAAGTTTTAGTATAAAATTGATTGTCTTCTCACATTGATCAATGATCTACAATCAATGAATTCCAAATTCTCAATAAGATATTAATATATGTCTAACATTAATATTACAACAATTCACAATCAAACTTTCCTATCAAAATATGGTGAGTATGAGGCTAGGTTAGAAATTTATATCCAAGATAAAGAAATTGATAACTAGGCTTCCTCTTCGGAAACCCAAAATGGTAAATTTCAAAGCCCAAATAAAAGCCCAAAATTTCAGCTTGCAATTATATATCTGATTTTGCGGAACTAAATTACGTCATGTACAGGTGCTAGAAATGGGGTGGAACCAATATACACGGGATCAATATCCTCTCAGGTACTGTATTATTCTCACTTTATGGTTTGAGATTTACTCTCCAGTTTGAAATTCGGACTAGCACAGGAGCAATATTATTGAGCTTTGAGATTTGTGCCGAGTTAAAAAGAACTGTCCGGATATGCTAATTATAAAAGATTTCCTTTTCAGGTATTGGGAGGATGTGAATTCAATATACACAGAAGCAAATTAGCCCAAATTGGGTCCCATAATTGGTTGGAATCATTTGATATCCACATCAAAATAAGTGCAAATAACTTCAATTTATGTTAACTAAAATATTACTACAGCAGGAAGAGAGCAATAATCAAAGTCAGTGCACGACAAAGTTTTAGAATTTAAACTCAAATCTTCACAACTACGTAAAAAGTGAAATTCTAACTAGATTAAAAAAATTTAATAACTTAGCATTTTATGAGAACTAAAGTATATAAAACTTTTAAGACATTAGAATTTTATTAAATTTTAATTTACATAAATAAAATCTTTTAAGCAACTCATTTTGCGTTAAGATTTGCTCCTGATGCCAGGCAGTATGTAACTACATTTTATACAAAATGCTATTGGCTCGTTTGCACACATCCAAAATGTTCTAGCAATTAATTAAAACAAAATTTACTAAACCCCTGCGCGGGCTTCCGTTGGGATAATCTCGGAACGTCCGATGCTAATCTGATGGATGAAAGGCAATATATATAGGGGATAGGTAGCTTTTGATGTTTTTAATGCGTTGTGTGCACGAATTAATTCACCTACGGTAACTCAAATTTTGAATTTAGATCCCGACTATCCGATCTGCTTTCTCAAGATATTAAATAGGTGCCGTCCACATCTGACTCCGATAGATCGATTTCTATTTAGACGGTCAGGATGGAAACTCAAAATTTGAGTTACATTAGAGGATTCTAATTCTCTCCGCGCTTACTACTGCTAAAGAGATCTCAATTTAAGCCCATGGGCTTTACTATCCTTCAAAGATTCTGTGGATCTTCTAAACAACTCTCGTTGGTGGATATTCTAGTGATTTTCATATTTTCTTAATCATTTATAATTCAAACCATCATATATGAATTAGTTGCTTTATTAAAATCAAAGAAAATAGGCTTCAACAAAGCTATTTTACGAAATAGCTAGATTCCCAGGCTGTTACATTTTGAAGGAAAAAAAATGAAATTTCTGTTTGAATAACTTGTGGTGTGTTGGAAACACTGGCTTCATTGTTAGGAGCCGAAATTTTTTTATGGTTCCATGATATCTAAAACTTTAAGGTACTCATTCTAATATCCTATACTATTTTATATTAATTTCTGTTAATAAAAAATTCTGACTGGATTCAACCCCCAAGCTATTAACATGTACCATTACATCAACTTCGCTTTGAATTTTCAGCATGCACCTCTTCCATTTTTTTCTTTTCCACAAGTCTCTCTCATGCCCTCGTTTCAATTTTTCCAACACTTAATTACCTCCACTTGTTTTTGCATTAGGTCTTTTCATATGGTTGGTGGTGTAGATTGTGGTATCAATGATTCTGGTATGGTATTAATAATAGATGTAACAGTGTTTATGGAATTTGACTTGGCAACTTTTACACTAAGCGTACCAGCATTTTTAATTGAGAGGCCGCTCCTGCCATATTTTTACATGGTGTGTTGGAAACGCGTGTCAGCACACACGACTATATATGGACACGGTACAGGTGTCCTTAGATGTGTTGTGTTCTTATTTTTTTTGAAATCAGCACATTTAAACACAAACGTTTAGACACAGTCACAACACGACACTTCTAATTTTTCTATTATTTTAGACGACTTTTTTTTTTTTTTTTTTTTCAATTTTCTTACGACTTACCAATATTACCTCAAATTATATCAAAACATAAATATATTAAAATAAAATCCTTGTTTAATGTATAAAAATACCATTGGGACCATACTACGTACTGTGACGATTTTGACTTCAGCAAATTTATTGAGTACGTTGATCTATGATTTTATCCAACGTGCTACTATTTACTAAACTTGGACAATAAATATCTCACAAGTTTATTTTTATTTGGTATTTATTTGAAGATAGTGACCTTCCAATTAATTGCGACAACCCGACGGAATCGGTGTAGGTCCGATGCCCATCGGACCTAGTTTGGTTCCGATGGGCAGCATCCACCGTACATTCAATTAAATTCAGATCAAACGGTCTGGCGACTTAACGAACTAAATCTAAAACGGATTTGATTGAATGTACGTAGAAACCCGTTAACCACTAAAATTCCCAATTGCAAATTCCTCGCCTCCTCTCTCTCGCTCTTTCCCAATCCCCAGCGTCGCCTCCTCTCCCTCTTTCCCATTGCGTGTCGACCTTCTCCCAAGCTTCATGAGTGTCTGACAGAGTGCGAGAGCTTTAAGAGGAGGTGGCAGCGGCGGCGGGGCAGTCCGACGAGGAGTGGTCTCTCCCACAACGCGTCTCCGCCCTCGACTCCATCCTCCGCCATGTCTCCTCTCTTATGGCTAAGCGTGCAGACTTAAAATTTAGTTTTTCCTCCTTCACTTGCGTTTTTTTTTCTTGGTGCTTTGTCAGACTTGCACACAATCTCAGCATAACAAAAAATTCATCAAATCTCACTTTATTTTAGTGCACATAGTAGTACCGTTCCTCAAATTTCATTATGCCATTGTATTTTGAATGCCTCTAGAATTTCTTCTGGTACACTGATGATATTTGCTATGTTGTGTTGTGATTTCTCAAAGAGGTACATCTCGAATCTTTCAAACTTGCGAATTTGCATTGTGATTTCTGTAACTATAAATTCTGTTTTCTTACAAATTCAATAATCGACTTATCATCTTGCATATATTCTGATGGTCTCAAATCTCACAAGGCTAAATCTTGCTTTATGAGGTACTGAAGTTAAGGTACAATTTCCTTCCACTTACTAAATTAGTCACTAAAAGTTTAGAATGACATACCATAACAGATCTTTTCCAAAAAAATGGAATACTATTATAAATGTATTGATTGGTTTGCTCAGGCATATTTTTATAGTTTAACATTTGATATTTTTTGTTTGTATTTACAGTTCCTTGGCAACAGATGTCCCCTTGGATTTACCTAGTAGTCATAATGAACAATTATTAGAATTAGTACCTTTTTGATAGAATATTATTAATGCTATTTTGATTTCAAGGGATTATTTGAGAATGGAGTTCCTCATTGGCCAATTTTCAAGAACCTGAAGAGGTTGAAGCTGGGTGGTTGGTATACATAACAGGAGGGGGGCACAGTGGAAGGCAAGAGAGTCTGACGAGTGACAAGGAGCTTAAACAAGAAAGTAGGAAAGAAAGCAATGTATTAAAGACAGGACTATCGGCTCCACTTGTGAAGGTGCTGGTTTGCCTCAACGTCAGAGAGTTCGAGTGTCAAATAGAAAATTAACCGTTGTATAAATGTTGGCATGTTGTAATATGTACAGTAGTGTTGAAGTTGTGTTAACTTGTATATATAAATGTTGGATGTATTTATTTGTGAGCTTCATTTATTGCTTTAAGAGCATGTAAACAAATTTGAATCAGATTGTTCCTTTGCATTTGTTGCTTTATTGATCTAAGATGCATATGAGGTATACAACCATGTACATAACAATTTGTATCATATTAATTATAGCAGCCTTTTGCATTTTTTTTTTATGTGTACCAGTTTTCGGTAGCAAATTAAAACAAAGAAAATTATATACTTTGTTGTCAAGCCTTTTATTATGAACCCAAATAAATTATTTGGTTGAAATATGATTAATAGCTATTTTCTTAAATCACATTATACATTAGTTGATATTATGAAGTTAACTTGATTTTTAGAATAATATTTTAGGATAATAATAATTACGTTAAGGCATTAAATGGGACCAAGTACACTTCATAATTGTCAACCTAAACATTGTATATTTTGCAAATTGATTAGAAAGGCTTCATAATTTCTAATGTATTAAATCAGAAAACAAATCAAACTTTTTCTTAATGTCTACATGCCCGTAGGTCCATTACAAAACTTTGCTAAGTACTAAAAATTAAAGCTGCTGAGCCATTCTGATCCAACTTTGCTTGTACTCTTGTTTGCCAGTAAGTGGTGTCTCAATACCAGTATCTTACCAGCATCATCCCTATTGCACTAAGCAAACTCCAAGGCACCCCTTCTTTCTGATATAAGTTTATAAGCTTATCAGAAATGTGCATAACTCACATAACTAGCACCTAATAATTATTTAGCAATTGATTGAATAGCTTGCGAGTAAATAAATGCATAACTATGCTTTAATATGACCTATATATCCATCATGTTGCACCAAATTTTTTAACAAAAGCAAGTCCAAGAGTAACTTCTCCCAGCAACTAGACAAACATCTCAAGGGCAATATTTGTAGGAAGTAAAATCTATTGACCAAAAATTGCATCATTAATTGCTACGGATTTCAAACACATCCAACTAAAGAGTGTTGTAAATAATCGTTTTCTCTGACTTAGGGTAAACCACAACACTGAAATTGATCAAAGTATGGACAAATTAACTATAATCCTTATGAATTTAGATAGGCCAGTTAGCAATTTTCTTCTCCAAATTTCAATTAATTAAAGAGAACAAGTTCGTTCCATCCAACTCCTTTATTTCTCTGTTCGATTCTCTTTGCAACAATACACATAAAAGAAAGCAATTTGCAAGAAATCACTTTCACTAAAGTTTTAGGATCAAGCTCCGCACGCTTAGCCATAAGAGAGGAGACATGGCAGAGGATGGAGTCGAAGGCGGAGACGCGTTGTCAGAGAGACTGCTCCTCGCCGGACCGCCCTGCCGTCACCGCCACCTCTTGCTCTCGCACTACGCTCACGAAACTTGGGAGAAGGTCGACGCGAAGTGGGAAAGAGGGAGAAGAGGCGACGCTGTGTGGGGATTGGGAAAGAGCGAGAGAGAGGAGGCGAGGAATTTGCGATTGGGAATTTTAGTGGTTAACGGGTTTCTACGTACATTCAATCAAATCCGTTTTAGATTTAGTTCGTTAAGTCGCCAGACCGTTTGATCTGAATTTAATTGAATGTACGGTGGATGCTGCCCATCGGAACCAAACTAGGTCCGATGGGCATCGGACCTACACCGATTCCCAAGCCGACATGCTTCAATATATAATTAATTAGTATATATCTGAGACAATTTGATGCATGCAACCTTGGACAACGTCAAATCGTCAATTAATACAATTGGCTCTGGGGAGATGTTCCATTTGCAACTGAAATTAGTTGGCGTAATGTTGTGACTTGTGACCAAATGTGGTGTTAAAGGATAACGAGAATTTTTGTGTTTCTCTTTATGTATTATGTAGATATTATAATGTTATTTTTCATTGTCCAAGTGTTTAGTGTTTCAAAATATATTATTCAACATGGCTCTTTTGACAAAATGGATTATTCAACTTCGGAGTTCTTGATTTAAAAACCTTCAACATGGCTCTTTTGACAAAATGGTACTGGCAATGGGTATCACCGGAGAAAAGACTTTGGAAGACTCTATACCATGACATCTTGTCCGAAAACAAAGCAATACCACCAGAGCATCCATTCTTCCAAAAAACAACAAAAGAATGCGTGGACTTTGGTGACCGTCACATCAAAAGAACGCTTGGCCGAGGTGACACCATACAATTCTGGTCACAAGATTGGGGACTTGGGATCATCAAGCATCAATACACACATCTTTACGACCTAACCACAATGCCTCAAGCAACAGTCAAGTAAGTATTCGAATTGGATGACATGGCACATTTGTTCCAGGAAGATTTATCACTTAGAAGGATCTCAGACATACAACATCTCCTAGCAGCATGGAGAAATCAAGGAAGCATCTCGATCGACGCGACACTACAAGACGGAGCAATTTGGACAGGCTCAACAAATGGTGTTTTCTCAGTTAATTCGGCCTACAAAATCCTCAAATCTGGTCCTACTCAGCAAATAAATATACATAGAATTTGGAAATTGAGGATTCCACCGAGAATGAAGGTATTCACATGGTTGATAATCCTCAACAAAATACTAACTACATATAACCTCATGAAGAGAGGATGGAATCTTCCTAGCAGATGCGTCTTATGCAAGGTAGAAAGTGAGTCGGTGAGACATTTATTCTGTGAATGTGCTACCGCAACAGAGATTTAGATGACAGCTATGAACATATTTTCGATTGACCAATCAGTGTTAAGGGGTTCAAACATGGACACGTTGCAACTCCTTATAGACTTGAAGATTTCCAAGAAGACCAGAGAAGTTATGGCAATCACACATTTCATCACTTGGAGAGAAAGATGCAACAGGATATTTAAAGATCAAAGCAAAACAATAAACGAGCTGGTGGAAGAAATTTACAGTCAGTGGTCTTATTTTAATTAGAGTACAACAAAATAGAACATTAGATAATCATTTTCATTTTGGTTTAGTCTTAAATTTGTGGGGTTGGTTTCCTTTTTATTTATTTTTTTTACTTTTCTGTTTTAGTTTGCTCTCTTTCAATTTGGACTCGATATGGAGTCTACATCTGTAAGGGGTGGGTATAGGCTCTCAGACGGGTCTTATATCAAGACCTGATAGTTTGTAAGCATTTTATAATTAATACACAAATAGGAACAAGATTCCTATTTTTCATCAAAAAAAAAATATATTATTCAAAATTTGTTGAAAAAAGTTTATTTATTTTCTCAATAAATATTCCATTTTAAGAATCAAATTCGATAGTGTTATGAATATATTATAATATGTGGATGCCATTCATTTTGTAACTCCCAATATTAATCCTCATTCAATTATCCACTACCCCACTACTATTGGAATTCATATCCCACTACTATTGGAATTCATTTCTCCATTTATTATTTTGTATGGCTTCTGATTTACATTTTGTAGCCTATAAATAGAGGCTTTGTAATATTGTATTTGATAGAGATGTAATAATGAGAAATATATGAATAAAGAGATTGTCATTTTTTATTTTCTCTCTTCTTGTTTATGTTTGTTAATCTTTATTTTATAACACGTTATCAGCACGAGAGCTCTACTAGTTGAAGATTCGAGGTAACTTTGATATCTCTTATTTCAATTCCATTTAAATAAATAATTCTTATAATAAGTAATTGTTAAATGGAATAAGTTATCAATTTATGTATATTTATTTTAAGATGTACAATATGGTTCATATTTTTTATGATGTACAATTTTTTTCAATAATTTAATCTTCCTGAAGAAGATTCTAAGAAAAATTTAAAATATTTCAAGAAATCTTCTTGAAGAAGATTCATATGATATAAAAAAAAATTAATATGAGAAGATTTAAAAAAATCTTTCTGAAGAAGATTTTTATGATGTACAAAATTAATATAAGAAGATTTGAAGATATCTTCCTGAAGAAGATTTACATGATATACAAATTTTATATTGAGAGTATTTCAATAAATCTCCTTGAAGAAGATTTCAACAAGGTTTATATAATGTGTAATTTTTTTTACAATGATTTAATCTTCTTGACGAAGATTTTAAGAAATATTATGATCTTTCTGAAGAAGATTAATTTCAAGAAATATTAAGAAGAATCTTCCTGAAGAAGATTTCAATAAAATTTTAAGACTATTTATGTGTTACATTTACATTATATTAATCAAATGGCCTGAAGCTATATGAATATAAATTATGTTGATGAAATGGCCTAAAGCCATATGAATATAAATTATGTTGATGAAATGGCCTGAAGCCATATGAATAATGTATATCAAAGTTCATGTTATATTATGTTAATGTCAAATGGCTCGAAGCCATATGTTAAACATAAAATTTATAATGTGAAATTTATTTTTCTTCATAACGTGCAATTTTAGATCTAACGAAATTTTCTTAAATATAGACATATTCAATATTAATTTTCGATCTGACTTGTATTTTTTTTCAATAGGATCATAAAATTTTGTATCATATATCGTGTTAATTTTATATTTTTAATTAATCCGTAAAAAAGGCCTCTTGTTATAACGTGATTGAGAAATTGAAGTTGTATTGTGAAATGAAATTGGCCCGAAGCCATAGTATTGACATTCAAGGATATCTATTCAATTGGCCCGAAGCCATAGTACTAAATTATTAAAAAGAAAATATTATGTCATAGTATTCAATTTTAACATATTCATGTTAATTTTTTTTTCTCAAAAATTCAATCTTCCGGAAGAAGATTTTAAGAAAATTTATATAATTTGATCTTTCCGAAGAAGATTTCGGAAAATATTAAGAAGATCTTAAGAAATTTTCTTGAAGAAAATTAAATAGTGCAAAAATTTATGTTTAATTATTAATCTTCCTGAAGAAGATTTCTAGAAATAGTTTGAGTAAATTTCTTCTCTTCTTATGGTTGAACAATATAATAGTTTCACTAGAAGTGAAAATAATATGATAATAATTTGTCCACAAATTCTTAGATATGAATATGATAATGAAGAAAAGACATCTTTCCACAGGAAATGGAGAAATAACGAGAATTTTTTTTTTGACATAATAGCAAATAAGAGAATTTATGTTATCATTGTGGTGATAAATGTTATTGGCCACGTACCTGTCGTACGCCGTAATATTTTATTGACTTACTCATAATAAGGAGACAAAATATCGAGAAAGTTTTTGTTTGTGAATGTGATTTTTATCTTTCAAATTGAAGTTATTCATTTAGATTTTATTGATTTTTTAAAAAAAAATTGCAATTGTTGAAGTCGTATTTATTTTAAGTTTTGTTAGTCTATTGGTTTTGATTGATACAGTCTTAGATTTAGTTTGAGGTCAAATTGTACAGTTAGAGTGTCGATAAAGATCAAATTTATTTAGCTAATCAGGTGAAATTATGCTTTATTGACCATTTGGCAAAACTAATATGATACCAAACCAGCCAAATAAAAAAAAAACTAGTCCTAACATAAACTCATATAAGTGCAACTGGTCTCCTGTCTTGGATTTGCTTGGTTATTAAAAAAAGAAGAAGAAGTAGCCGTTGTACAAACCTGTACCGCACAATATTCATATTAATTGATACATTACCATAATATTGCAATTATGATTTCATGGTGGTATTTTTTTATTTCTTACTTTTTGTTAATTGCAATTGTTATTAATAAAAATAATATATTGAAAGCTCCGGAAGAGCTACATTGTTGTTATATGGAGGAATACAAATTTATATTGATGATGCATATATTTTTCTAAGTCTCAGAGGAATTTGTTAAGTTTTAAGGATATCCGCCGAAATGGGTATCATGTTGAGACAACTAATTAAAAATGCATATGAGAGAAATTGCTTATATTTCCTCCAGCTTTTACTATGCATATATTAGTACAATTGAAGTACATGTTATTGTAAACCAGAAGTTTACATATAAGAATATGTTTATAGTTTGGCATGACCGGTTGGACCATTTCGGATCAATAATGATGCGAAATTTTTTTAATAATAATAGAGAATTCATAAGGACATTCATTAAAGAACTAGAAGATTCTTCAAATCTAATGAATTGTCATGTGCAGCATGTTCTCAAGGAAAGTTGATTATTCAACCATCACCAGCGAAAATACGAAATAAATCTCTTACATTTTTAGAACATATACATGGTGACATTTGTGGACCATTTAGATATTTTATGGTTATAATTGATGCATAAACTAGATGGTCACATGTATGTTTATTATCAATTCGCAACCTGGCGTTTGCAAGATTATTCGCTCAATTTATTTGATTAAGAGCATAATTTTATAATTATTCAATTAAGAATATACGTCTAGACAATGCTGGTGAATTTGTTTCTCATATAATGCATGTATATTAGAATTGATGTTGAACATCCCGTAGCTTATGTTCATACACAAAATGAGAACATGTTATTTTGCATGCAGCAAAACTAATTCGCATCAGGCCAACTATCTATAATAAAACCTCCCCTTTGATATTAGCTTTTGGTCACATATCTAATATTTTCCATATAATAATTTTTGAATGTGCGATATATGTTCTAATTGCTCCACCACAACGCACTAAAATGGGAACTCAAAGAAGGTTGGGAATTTATGTTGGATTTGAATCTCTATAAAGTATATAGAACTAATGACAAGATATTTATTGACGGCTATGTTTGCCGATTGTCATTTTGATGAGTCAATATTTCCAACCTTGGGGGGAGAAAAACAAAATCAGCTGGAAAAATATATTAGTATGAATTATTAGTGTCTCATTTTGATCCTCATGCTAAAGAATGTGAATTAAATATTCAAAAGATAATTCATTTGTAAATATTTACTAATCAATTGCCAGACACATTTATTGATTGAAAGAAAGTGACCAGATCACATGTACCAGCTGCTAATGCTCCAATTAAAGTCGATGTCCTTGTAGGACAGACTAATGAAATTATAGCACGCATGAAGCGTGGAAGACCAATCGGTTCCAAAGATAAAAATTCTCGAAAAAGAAAAGGAGCAAAGAATGAAAATGGTCAAGTCGAGGATAAAATAATTTCAGATAAAACTCCAGAAGAGAATCAAATTATAAGTAATGTTGGAGTTCCAGCAGAAACTCAAATATCTGAAATTCATGAAAATAAAGAGATCTCAATAAATTATATCATGAATGGAATAAGATGGAACCGAGATAAAATTGATATCAATGATATTTTTGCATATAATATAGCGCTAAATATAATAAATAGTGAGGATCATGACCCGCAGTCTATTAAAGAATGTCGACAAAGAAATGATTGGCCAAAATAGAAAGGTGCAATTGAAGCAGAGTTAAACTCTCTTGAAAAACGAAAAGTGTTTGGACCTGGAGTTCCAATACCTGAAGGTGTAAAATTATATGATATAAAGAGCGGCTTGTAGCCCAAGATTTTTCGTAAACACCTGGAATTGATTATAAACAAATATACTCACATGTGGTGGATGCAACAACTTTTCGATATATAAATAGTCTGGCAGTCCATGAAGGACATGATTTGCACATAATGGATATTGTTATATCATATTTATATAGCTCTCTTGTGAATGATATTTATATGAAAATCTCTGAAGGATTTAAGATGCCTGAAGCATGTAATTTAGGTTCTCGAGAACATTATTCAATTAAATTGAATACATTTTTATTTTGATTAAAGCAATATGGATATAAAAATGATATATTTTGTATTTTTGTGAAAATGTATGAAAATGATTTTGTTATGATTGCAATCTATGTTGAAAGATGAAACTCCTGAAGAGCTTCTAAAATAAATAATTTATTTAAAGAAATAATTTGAGATGAAAAATTTTGGGAGAATAAATTTTTAGCCTTGGATTGTAAATTGAACATTTGAGAAGTAATATTTTTATACATCAAGAAAAATATATTACATGTGTATTGAAAGAAACATTACTTGGTCCTGAAGAACCATATCTTAGTGCAATATGAGTACTTATATTTTTGTTGAACATACAATACCTGATATATATATTATTCTAGCAACACACGAAGCTGAGAATGTGTTTGGTTAAGATCTGTGATTCAACACATTCGTCAGACATATGGCTTGTCTTATGGAGAAATGATCCTGACGATCATATATGGAGATAATATTGCATGTATTACTCAAATAAAATCAGGATAATGTTATTAATGTTCAACAAATCCGTTCAAGTGAGAATCTGACAGATTTATTCACTAAGGCGCTCCTTACGGCAATATTTGAAAAGTTAGTTCGTAATATTGGAGTTTGACAACTTAAAGGTCTTGATTGATGCTGTAATGAGGGGGAGTTAATATGCACTATGTTTTCCTTAACCATGGTTTTTTCCCACTGGGTTTTCCGGGTAAGGTTGTAGTTGCGTATTTAGAAGAATATTGTACTCTTTTTCCTTCACTAGGTTTTTATCCCATAGGGTTTTTCCTAGTAAGGTTTTAATGAGGCATATTCTTATGAAATGGACATCCAAGGGGGAGTGTTATGAATATATTATAATATGTGGATGCCATTCATTTTGTAACTCCCAATATTAATCCTCATTCAATTATCCACTACCCCACTACTATTGGAATTCATATCCCACTACTATTGGAATTCATTTCTCCATTTATTATTTTGTATGGCTTTTGATTTACATTTTGTAACCTATAAATAGAGGCTTTGTAATATTGTATTTGATAGAGATGTAATAATGAGAAATATATGAATAAAGAGATTGTCATTTTTTATTTTCTCTCTTCTTGTTTATGTTTGTTAATCTTTATTTTATAACAGATAGTACTATTTGTGATGGGTGATAAGTTGAATTAATTTTGATGTATGTGAACATCTAACTAATTTTAAAGGCTTGTATCTAATAAAGATTATTTTATAATTATGATAAGAGCCATTTGCTTAACCGGCGAAAGAGGTCGCTTAATCAGCTATATATTTTTCATAAAATATATTTTATAATTGAGCAGTTGCTGATTTTGTGGTGGCACGGGGTGACTGGAGAGCAAGTCTAGACGATATATTGCTACCATGTTTTATATATTGTATACACTATATATACCTTCCCCTTGGCATAGCAATAGTATTTGATGTTTTTGTGGTGTTTGTGTCTTAATGGATTGTTGATGATAGTCTGGTAGGGGCAAAAAAATAACAATTTTTTTGTGGCTATTGGGAGAACTGGTCATCATATGTCATGAAAAATTTCACAGCCTCAGAAACTTTAGGAATTGTTACTTAAGGTTTCAGCTAATGAAACGGGTCTAATATATATATTTTTTTATGTGGATTCATAACATCAATAATATTTTTTTGAAATATATTTTATAATTGATCAGTAGTTTTGTTGTGGACGCAAGTTTTTAATAAGAAGAGAAATATAATTACAAAGTATTTTTCAAAATGCTAATTTTTCCTCCGCATCCCCCACACACAAAATACCCATTTAAATTTCGGATCCGGATAACTGTCCCCCCCAGTGCCATCCCCCCCATATCCCCCCACTAAAATCCAAAAATAGTTAGTTACCGAAAGTTTGTTGTTTAATATTTCCTTCAGTATTTATCTTAAGACTTTCATGTATTTACTCTACACTGACAAAGTATTTTACTTTATTGGTTGAGGTATTTAACTGTAAGGATATAGCAGTGAAAAAGGCTATCCCCACAAAAAATGAACAAATTTGTTGTTAGCGTCCCCACGTCCCCGCACAACCTCCCAAACAGATTAGCCCAAGGTTTAAAACTTGAATTTGAACAGTATGGCCCAAAAAAATCAAAAGGGTGCAACTTTTTTTTGAGATTCATGCTACTATTGATGGTGTGAGTTCGAAATATTAATATTTAAATAATTTGGTATCGTCCCCGCACATCAGTATTTAACTTTAGATATGTTAGTATTTAACATTATGACAGTTAGTATTTATCTTTAAAGTCACAAGTATTAATCTCTAAAATTATAAATAAGTTGCATGGATTCTATTTAGCATTCCATATCTTAGTATTTAACTTGATACACCTAAGTATTTAACTTTAGGAATGTTAGTAATTAACTTTAGAAATGTTAATATTTAACATTTTGAACGTTATTATTTATCTTTAAAGTCACAAGTATTAATCTCTACAATTATAAATAGGTTGCATGGATTCTATTTAGCATCCTATATCTTAATATTTAACTTGATACACCTAAGTATTTAATTTTAAGAATGTTAGTAATTAACTTTATGAAAGTTAATATTTAACATTAAGAAATTTAGTATTTATCTTTAAAGTCAAAAGTATTAATCTCTAAAATTATAAATAAGTTGCATGGATTCTATTTAGCATCCTATATCTTAATATTTAACATTATGAAAGCTTAGTTCATGATCTTCATCATCAATATCATCAACTTCACCTTCTACATCTCCTTCACCTTTGACATATCATTCACCTCATGTATCTTCAATTCTCTCACCTTCAACTTGAACCTGAACTCCTTTGTTTTCAATTTGATAAAAACCTTCTACCTCACTGTGAACATATTCAATATTTAAATCCAAATAATTAGAAAGCTCCCTCATTTCCACGTCATCAGAAATCCTTTCATTAGCACGGTACACATCTTCAAAATAACTGTACATATTAACCTCATCTATTTTCTCAGCATCATCTTGTCCACAAACTCGGTTCAGGTCGATATCCATACTGTTATACAAAAGCAAAATAAATTAATGAGACCAGTATTTAACCTAATAAAATCATGTATTTTACAAAAAGACAGTGCAATATTTAACCTTAATAAATTTAGGTATTTAACCTATTATGTTCAGTAAATCAAAATTTTTATTCTAGAGTATTTAACCTAATATATTCATGTATTTTCCTTCATACCCCTAAAGTATTTAACATAAAGCATTACGTGATCATTACAGTATTTAACAATACGCAATACATGTTTTCACCTTAATCGAATACAGTATTTAACCTGAACAATTTGTAATATTCAATACTTTCCCTTCCCAGTCCATCAAACAAGAATCACAAACTGTAGTGGATTGATGGCCACTTGAGAATCACATATCATCTTCACAAACATAACAAATCAAAAATAATAAATGAATTCACATAACTTGAACATATTAGAACTGTTATCCAAATAAATCAAATCAAAATAAAAAAAAATTAAGCAAATCGGTGAACCTGATGATACAGCGAGAAGATGAATTCAACCTTGAACCACCGGACCTGATGATAGCGCTGGACCTGATCGCCTAACTGATCGCCAGAAATGATGGCAACGGAGTGAGAAATCGCTGGAGAGTAATGGCAGAGGGAGAAATTGCTAGAAAGTAATGACGGAGGGAGAAACGATCAGTGAGAAGTCGCTGAAAATTAATCGTGCAAGGAGTCGCCTTGTAATGGAGGAGGGAGGCAATACATACTAGGCTTACCTGATTGGCTTCCATAAACATATCGCTGGACCTCATAACGACGGATTGAGATATCGTTGGACGTGATCTCCGAACACAGTGAGAAATCGACTGAATTGATCGACGATCTAGTGAGAATCGCCTTGGACTCAATGGAGGAAAAAGACAGAAAAAGAGAAGAAGCAGCGTAGAAGGAGAAGACATAAAAGACAGGGAGGGAGAGTGCTTTTCAAATTTAGAAGGATGCATCGATTGGCAATTTAAATTAATTTAAAAATATGTTAATATCGCTATATTAGTTAGTTAGCGTGGACTGGTTTATTGAATTAACGCTGGGGGATAAAGCGGGGATGGAAGTGGGGGTCCCTATAATTATTCTTAAATTTCAAGTGACTTTTATTGATAAAACATTGAATAAATGTATTTACATAATTTCACTTTTTTTATAATCACATCCATTTCACTTTTTTTGGTTAGAATGTTTTATTCTAATATTCATCCGACATGCCCAATTAATTAATATATTAAACTTGTCGCTATTGGAAGGGTCACTATCTTAAAATAAATTAAAAGTCATGACCAAAAGTTAAATTTTTGAAACGTGGAATTTAGGTCAATATCTTAAAATAAATTAAAAGTCATGACCAAAAAAGTTAAATTTTTGAAACGTGGAATTTAATTAAAACTTTTATCATACATGAGAGAGAGAGAGAGAGCCTTGACAGGCTCGGTCAAATTTTGGGAACTCTTTGCCGATATGTACGTTTTGATGATCATTGTGCTTGCTGCATGACGCTTGTTTATGATTTTGTGAGAAATTAAGAAAATTAAATTTTTGTAAAAGAGATTATATATATATTTTTATAAATAGATGGAACCACACTAATGGTGCGGTCCTAGCAGCTTTATTTAAGCAAACATGTAGTTACGATGGCATATAGTATTTGAAAAATACTTGCACCGCATCATTATTTGATGCAGCTCTTTTTTTTCGAAGAAAAAAAAAATCTAATATTTGAGACCTATGCGACAATTGGTGCAGTTCTATCTATTTTTCAAAGGAAAGACACAAACATTCTTTTTTCAAAGCAAAGGAGGGAGCATTCTTCTTTAGGTAGATGTGTCAGGTTCCGAAGAGTAACTCTAGCCTTTGAAAGAGTAAGAGGTAGTAGTTAATTAGTATATATCTGAGACAAGTTTGTTAGATTTGAAACCTTTGACAATTAACGTCAAATTTTTGTGGGAGGGGATCAACTGATCAAGGCAAGATTGAGGTAGGTTAAAGGATGCCACCTGGATAACATGCATGACATTTTATATATATTCATCCATTTTTTATTCCTTCATTTTCCTGTGAACACTTTAAAGAACAACCTTAAAAAGTGTTCAATCCACATCAATCAATTTTATACACTACTAACGTAAAGTATTTTAATTATACATGCTATAGGAATGAAACCCTTCAGGCCGACACAATTGGCGATGAAAACTTCAAAACTCGTTCTTTTGAAATTTACAAATCATTCCTAGGATTCAATTATTCAAAGTAATAAAATCCACTTTAAAGAGTTAATCATCTTCCTATTTGCCGTGAGAAATAACAGAGTATCATCTGCAAAGTGCAGATTCAACACCTCTCCTATATTCTGAAAATTATTCAAAGTAATACAGTTGAATATTGAAGAAGAATAAGCAAATAATAGATGCATATGGCAAGTTTCCACATCAGAACTTCTCTCCTTTTAACGACTAAAGAGTAAAAGAAAAAACGAAAACGTTCTAAAATAATAAAAGTACCCAAGACAGTTTAGATTATATGACATCCAGTTTCGCAAGGCTCTCCAACTCTCCGGGCCATTCTGAGACAAATGCTGACAACTTCTTCAAGGAGCATGTGGCTGGAACTCTCATACGGTAAATGCTATTGTTCTCTCTCTTGGCTTTGTCAAGCTGTGAATTGATGTTTTTCTCTAGTTTTGATATGACATTGATAAGAGAAAAGGAAGCACCTTTGACGTCTTTCTTCATGCTCAAAAGACGGTTAGCGCCCATCTGTAATCGTGTGATTTCTTCTCCAATTTCATCATTTTCATGGAGATGTAGTGAATATTGATAGCAAGATTCGGCATAGAACTGTGAAGTTTTGAGTTGTACATGAGCAAACCACCCCTTGTCAAAGTGTTGCCTTAGTGGTGCGGTGCTCATTGCATGAAGAACCTCTTCGTAGTATAACTCGACCTATTCAAGAAAACAAAAGACATTTGATAAAAATAAGTTGAAGTACAATATTAAGAAATTAATACTTCAAATTGAAGAAAGAAAACTCCAGTAATTACAAAATATTAGGCCTAGATAATAATCAAGAAAGAAGGAGAAAATAAACTTATTACCTCCCTTGCAGCCATGGAGCAAGCAGCAGGAGATAATCCCTTTCTAACAGCACCATTAAAAAAGCACTCTTGCGCCTGAGCAACCATCAGCTTCTCCAGCATGTTCACACATTCCATCGAAACATCAACTGATTCACCTCCCCCCAGTATCACTCTCAAATACCAAAATGCTCCCGCTGCATTGTAAAATGCTTTGTATGCCTTGTTCAACCCGTTGATTATCCCCTGATTTTCTGCAGCTGCCATCTGCGAGTATACTGCAGCTATATTAAACACGACCGCCACTTGCTCCGAACCAATCGAGGTGTGGGAGCGCTTTTTCGACGGCTTGAACGAGTCCTTCCAGGTGAAATGAAGAGCCTCAAGGTGGGACCGCTCAAGCGCCATAGGGTAGTAGGCCTGCTAATTGAACAGGGCCTGTCCATGGACAACCGGGCTGAACACTTATTTATTTCATATCAGACAAAGTTTGATCCGAACGAAGCCCGATGTTCTGTTCAGTTCAAATTAATTTTCATTTACGAACCGAATCCGAACAGAACCTGAACAAAGTTTGGGTATGTTCATTCATCCGCCCGTTCGAACAGCCCGTTCGAACAGATTTTGAGCAGCCCGATTGAAAGGGTTTTGAGCAGTTCTGTTCTAACAGCCCGTTCAAAGTTCAAACAGGTCTCTTCCAAGTTCCAACAACAACCCTACTCACCGCTTTCTCTAAGTCCGATACCCCTCTCTCTTTTCTCCTTCGCCTCTAGTCTCCCGGCAGATCTCTCTCCGGCGCCACCTCTCCTCCGTCGCGCCGCCTCTGCTGTCTCTTCTCTCCTCTCTCACGCGGCGCCTCTCGTCTTCCCTCTCCCAGACGACCTTGGCAACAACCCCTCTTCCCGACCTCTCCTCTCTCCATTCTTGGTAAGTGCTCCCTTCTCTCCATGCTTGGTTCAATTTGAGGTTTTGGGTCTTAAGCGTTGTGTGATTTAGTTTAGTATCAATTTGGTTCAATTTGAGGTTTTGGGTCTTAAGGGAATTCTTGGCAGTACCGCAAATTGAGTTTAGCATGTGAAAGTGCTGAGTCTGCTTTTTCATGGATATGACTGATACTGCTGTGAATTATACCTTTGTGTCTTTCCTGAACCTGAACAGCACCGTCTATTGCATTCGGAGTTGCAGAAGTCTGCAAAAAAAATTCCCTTTTTGTCAATTAAGCACATATATCAATAGTTCCTTACCAGTACATTTTTTTACCAGTACATTTTTTTACCAGTACATTTTTTTGTGTCTTTTTACCAGTACATTTTTTTACCAGTATCAATAGTTCCTTACCAGTACAGTTGTGATTTAGTTTGGTATCAATAGTTCCTTACCAGTATCATTGCTGTTCCTATTTTTTCCATGCACTGGTTTCTCTCTGAGTTGTACATTTTTCCTAATGCTTATAAAGTATGGTTTGGTACTGTATGAACAATATGCTACTGTTTTTTCAAGAGGTAGAAACATTTCGATTTAAAGTCAAGCTCAAGTCAAAAGGTAGAAACATTAAAATTACTAAACCAATTGGATACAACAGGGCACAAATATTGAACTTAGATTGAATAAATTGAATAATCACTGACTTTGCATTTCTTTTGTTTTCAGCATTTGTAGGGGCTGCAAGTGATGAACTTAGATTTTGTTGAAAGAGATGAACTCAGATTTTGTATCTAGGATCATTTTTGTCTAATGTTTGAAATTTGGATTTTACTAATTATCCAATACAAATATTGAACGGATTTATGCTCCAACAAATTTGTCTAACGTTTGAAATTGTATTTATGAACAAAAGAATTGTTTGTTTGCATTGAATTGGATTTATAAACAGATTTATGCTCCGCTAGTGTCAATTGAATTTTTTTAATTTTTTTGTTTACATATGAGTGAACTCAGATATGAATGAATTTGGATTGGGGTTTTATTTGAACAGCAACTGCATCTGCTTTTTGAATGAATTTGGATTGAGTCTACCAAGTCGCCAATTTCTGAACAAAAGAAACGTCCAGCACTGTCCAGCCCTGTTCAGCCCTGTTCAATTGAACCGGGCCTGTACCGAACAGGGCTCAAGTTTGAACAGGGCTCAATTTTGAACAACATTAAATGAATTGAACTTGGACCAAAAAAACTCTGTTTCGGGCCGATCATGAACAGGGCCCATTCATTTCAATTTCGATCTGAGCTGGTAATGAACAGGGCTTTTGTTCATTAGCAGGCTTAAGGGTAGTGGGGTTTTATTATTGAGAGAGATTGTGAGTACGAGTACCATTGGCAGAGGTGGTCTTCAAAAGAAACAACAGTTGATCTGGACAAACTGGTGGTCTGGGTCAGTCTGAACCTAAATCTCAGGAGAGCAGAGAGCTCTTTGTCAACAACTGCCATGCGTGATGTCGGAGATGGTATTTTCTCTTGGATTGATAGCATAGGAGATGGCAGATTATCCATAACTTCATAATTGACAGGTAAGATGCCAATACGCCTGGATAGCTTGCCTGGCAGGATCCAGTCTTTCTTGAGAACTGCCATTAATGCAACTGAACTTTAGTTTGCGTGATGTTGAGAAGAAGAAAATTAATAGTTGTGATGGGTGAGTAATTGAATTTTGATGGAGGTGAATATCTCTTGAATGCCTATATGTATGCCAGGCTGCCAACCAATGCAATTGCTTGGCCTGCTGAAGAGGAGTTTTAATAGGTACGATCTTACTCATACTACTCATATCCGATAAACTAATAAAATAAAAATCTTAACCATATTCATTTTATCGGATACGGTCTTACTCATACCCGATAAACTAATAATAAAAATATCTTAGGCATATTCGGCCTTCCTAATTTATTTGCTATTTGTGATGTGACAACCTCTTTCTGGAAGCAACCAAAATTTTGGAAATTGTAACAACCTTTCTGCAGGCACCCAAAATTTTGTCAAATCCATAAAGTAAATTATTCATTGGATAATTGCTTACATGTTGTACCTGACTAGAGTGGAAAAAATGTGTTGTTTCGTGCAGTGCCGTGACTTTTATCTCGTGCGGTGCCGTGACCAAGTGAACAGTTACACGTGTCATGTCGTACCGTAACTAAAATATGGAGGGGTGATCGCGGCACGCGAGTCACGCCGTGACTCACGTGCCATGTCCAAACATAACTAGTCACGTTTCTCACATTTAACTATTTTTTTTCATAATTTAGATTAATTTATTCAAGATTTACTATTTAATCAAGACTTAACGCTTCTAATTACACGTGACTTTACTTTGACCACAATGACAAATGATGGCCCTCAAAACAAGAGCTACCATTTGTCATTGCGTCCTGCAAAAATCCAAATAAACTCAAAAAATTCAAATCTTTCACCATTTTTCTTGATTTGTTTATTGATTTTTAAAAATACAAAGAATAATTAATAATTTTAATATGTTAGAAAAATATCAAACAAAATAGATAAAACATCTTATAATTTAGATGTACTAGAAGGACTCTGATAATTTTTTTATTTACTTGAAGTGACTTTTGAACTGGAATCAATAGTTCAGATCCAATTTTTTTTTATGTAATTTTAGTAACACACAAAGAAATAATTTATTTTTGTACAGCTGGAAAAAGTTCTTCCTGAAAAATATTTCGGAGTCCTTGTATATCTAAATTATAAGATGTTTTATCTATTTTGTTTGATGTTCTTTCTAACACATTCAAATTATTATTTGTTCTTTCTATTTTTAAAAATCATTAAAACAAATCAATTAAAAACATCGAAATTTTTGAATTTTTTGGGTTTTTTTGGGGCTACAAAGACAAATGGTGTCCCCCAAGACATGGGGGCCGTCATTTATCGTTGCGACCCAAGTAAATATAGAATTTTACATAAACAGCGGTTTTTTTTTTTTGTTGAGGAAATTTCGGTCTATTATGATATAGATCTGATACGTGCTATCTGGAGTGTATAGCCCATATGCCGGAAGTAAACTGGTTGGGCTGAATCTCTCCTTATCTCGGCCGATAAGTCGAGAAGACGCTGAAGGCTGGGTCTCTCCTTATCTCGGTTGATAAGTCGAGAAGGTGATGGGCTGGCTGCGAGATGCCAACCAACTCAATGTAGGAATCAGGATGAGGATGTGAGATATTCTACTCTTCCCTATCGATATCTCTCTTAGTGTAGGCTTGGTTGATAGAAAATTCGATCACTCTCTCAGGAAATCTGAGACCTTTTATACCCAGATCTCTAACTGCCCCTCCGCAGATTGATCGGAGAACGTGGGAGTAGTTACGAGATCGTGGGTACGGTTATGGAGATTGTGTGTATGGTTATAGAGATCGTGTGACAGTTATCCCGCGCATATCGGTTCATGCCGATAAGTCGGCATACCGAAGTCAATTAAGGATTTCGGTTTCTGTTTATACGGGCTTGTTTTTCATATTCTAGACTGACCTGCTAATTGTGAGGTCCGAGTCCCAGATGTTATTTAAGCCTAAATGTCATTTAGGGCCTATGTAAAATTGCCCTATCAAGATCTTCATCCAAATTTTTAAATAGAACCGATTACAAGTCTAAACGTACGATATCCAAGGTTTTTATCTATTTTTTCTCTGAATTATATTTGTATCAATGCGGCATGTAATTCATGATCAATGACTTAAAAAAAAATGTGTGCTTCACCATCAAAAGAACAACTAACATAAATTATGGAGAAATTTTGTGGATATCATAATTTGTTATCATAATTTATATTAAACAATTAACTAATTAATAACTTTAACTAGTCAATGTACAATATCCAATATTCACCGTTAATTTTCTCATTCCTGCCTAATAGAACCTTAATTAGTAATGATTTGACGATACCCAGATAAACATATGTGTTCAGTTTTTATTATTTATTACTCAATTCAAATGTTTTATTATTCATCGTGAAATTTCCAAAACTCCTACCACTCAATTTGTGAACTTTATATTTAGTTAAATATTTTTTTTATTTTAAATAGTTTGGTGCTAAATCTAGATAATTAATTAATAAACTTGTCGCTGTTTGAATCGTCACTAGTTAGAAATTATTAATCTAGAAAAGTGACCCATAGCATATCTCGGCTGTATCTAGAATCATCGATATTCTATGATCTAGAACCATCGATCGCATAAACTATATATTTTTGGGACCTCATGATCAATATTAATAATATATATAGAAGTCAATTTCAGTTGAAGTCAAAGATGTATCTCGGACTGTATCTATCCATGTTAGATCTTCATATATTTGTGTCGATGCGGCATGTATTCATGATAAATGACTAAAAGAAAAATGTGTGTTTCACCAAAATAAGTTCATATATTTGTGTCGATGCGGCATGTATATTCATGATAAATGACTAAAAGAAAAATGTGTGTTTCACCAAAAAAAGAATAACTAACATAAATTATGGAGAAATTTTGTGGGTATCATATTGGTTATCATAATTTATATTAAACAATTAACTAATTAATAACTTTAACTAGTCAATGTACAATATCTGATATTCACCGTTAATTTCCTCATTCCTGCCTAATAGAACCTTAATTAGTAAGGATCAACTTGACGGTGTGCCATTGGCCAGTGATGTGTGGCGCTAATTAATCTAATTCTATAATGAACTATCAATTGAAAATGACAAGTTCATGTCATTTTCCATAGTTGTAGCCGCTAATGCATTTCATCTATTTCTCCATTCTTCACATTTGTAGATCAATTTCACTGGAGGGTGGAGACCACTCTAGTGCCCTTGATGTTTCAAACATTATTATTTAATTTATAAAAATAAAATCCTTGTTTATTATTCTCTGTACTTACTATCCTCTTGTTTTCCTATATCTGAGATAGGGGTACGGTGAATGCTCCCTCTTCCTTTTCTTGCTCCACTTGACAACAGATCAGCAATTCTAAGATTAAAAGATTCATACTTTTTTTCTAACTGGTCTTTTAAATTGTGATTCAATTGCTCCATTTTTCCTACTTGATGTTTTTTATCTTCAGCAAGTATGTTTTGTTGATCTGTGATCTCATGCAATCTGCAACAAACTAAACTTGGACAATTAGTTTATTATGTTTTGGTGTTAATATTTGAAGCTGATAGTGACCTTCCATATACGACAAGTTTAGGTTTTTTTCGAGTAAATGTTGGAAGTCAAGGCATCCAACTATTTAATATCTTTATTATTACAAAAAAAGATTTATTTCATCTGGGTTTCGAACTCATGACCTCTTAAATATAGACCATATTCCTTAGCCATTAGACCAAGTGCTACTATATATCTTGCACCAAGCCAAGTTTGAAACCTTTGACTACGTCAAATCTTTGTGGGAGGGGATCAAGGCAAGTTGAGGAAGGTTAGAGGAAGCAACCTGGATAACTTGGTTTGCATGCGTGGCATGGTTTATTTCAAAGCAGCGAAATAACAGGATTTTTGGAATAACCCGATACCACCAGGCCTACTGGCTGGTAGAATCACGCAGGAATGCGACTTAATTATGGTTGAAGTTTTGTTGATGTTGCCAAAATTTGAATAACAGATGAATATTGTGTAATGCTAAGTGAACATAGATAAGTAAACAGGTAGAAGTGTATTAGGGAAACGAAGGGTACTGGTGGTGCAATAGGTAGGACGATGTAGTATGTGGTGTATGAAGTAGGAGCATTTTGAATTGTACTTACGGGGCATGTGGACTGCTTATTTTCATTCATGAAACCCCCAGGCAGCATCTGCGCAAGCTTCTAAAAAAAATAATCATAATAATAAATAAATAAAAGACAACGTCAAATCTGTAGATAATATGAAATTTTAAATGTTCATTTTAATTAGACGGCACGTCCAGATTAGTTCCATTTATTAGTAAGATTTCATCCATTTTTTATTCCTTCATTTTCCTTTGAATTCGACACTTTAAAGCACAACCTTAAAAAGTGTTCAATCCACATCACTCAATTTTATACACTAGTAGTAACGTAAAGTATTTTAATTATACATGCTATAGGAATGAAACCCTTCAGGCCGACACAATTGGCGATGAAATCTTCAAAACTCGTTCTTTTGAAATTTACAAATGATCTCACCGACACAATTGGCGATGAACACTTCAAAACTCTTTCTTTTAAAATGATCTCAATTAAATATTAAAAAATTCATGAATCGCATCGATCATTCCATAAAATATAAAACATGTAAATTAACAAAGCACACTAGACTTTTAGAAGTCTAAAATACCAAAATGCTCTGATTCACCTCCCCCTAGTATCGCTCTCAAATACCAAAATGCTCCCGCTGCATTGTAAAATGCTTTGTATGCCTTGTTCAACCCGTTGATTGTCCCCTGATTTTCTGCAGCTGCCATCTGCGAGTATACTGCGGCTATATTAAACACGACCGCCACTTGCTCCGAACCAATCGAGGTGTGGGAGTGTTTTTTCGATGGCTTGAACGAGTCCTTCCAGGTGAAATGAAGAGCCTCAAGGTGCGACCGCTCAAGCGCCATAGGGTAGTGGGGTTTTATTATTGAGAGAGATTGTAAGTACGAGTACCATTGGCAGAGGTGGTCTTCAAAAGAAACAACAGTTGATCTGGACAAACTGGTGGTCTGGGTCAGTCTGGACCTAGATCTCAGGAGAGCAGAGAGCTCTTCGTCAACAACTGCCATGCGTGATGTCAGAGATGGTATTTTCTCTTGGATTGATAGCATAGGAGATGGAAGATTATCCATAACTTCATAATTGACAGGTGAGATGTCAATACGCCTGGATAGCTGGCCTGGCAGGATCCAGTCTTTCTTGAGAACTGCCATTAATGCAACCGAATTTTAGTCTGCGTGATGTTGAGAAGAAGAAAATTAATAGTTGTGATGGGTAATTAATTGAATTTTGATGGAGGTGAATATCTCTTGAAAGCCTATATGTATGCCAGGCTGCCAACCAATTGCTTTGCCTGCCGAAGAGGAGTTTTAATAGGGGTGTTAATGGGTACGATCTTACTCATACTACTCATACCCGATAAACTAATAGAATTTTTTTTTTTTACTCATATTCGTTTTATCGGATACGGTCTTACTCACACCCGATAAACTAATAATAAAAATATCTTAGGTATATTCGTTTTATGGGATACGGTAGAGGAAAGGGAAACGGTGAAAAAGGGTATCATGCATTTATACGAAACCCTAAGGGCCATATCCGGCTGCTTCCTTTCCAATGGGATTCAAAAGATTTTTGGAATCTTTTTATTTTCGTTGTGGGACTAAGCAAGGTCTAAGGTCCGGATCCTCTCTTATTTAATGTTATATATAAACAACTCTCATATAATTAATGTATAGTTTTGTAGCTAATATTTGTTTACAAATTACATCTCATCTCTTTTTACAAATTATTAAAATTTAAAAATATGAGAAAATTTACAAAACGTTATTAGTTTATTTATTTTACAAATTTAATCTTATTTTAAATATATGATAAATTTAAATATAAATATATATTTTTAAAATAAATCAAGATTTCTCATAATTAATTATATAGTACAACCAAACACTCAATTCAACACGTTCTCACAATTAATCTCGTATGTATATGTACCCGTGGGTTTTCACTTTTTTAAAAGTGGATTCCCATCTCCGTCAATCTCATCCCGTGTAATCCTGTGACAAACAAACACGTCCTAAGTTTTAAGCTATTTTATTATTCGGGATGAGAAATGATGGTATTATGACAATAACCCTTTTCTAATCCAAATGGGAATCAATTCATATTAAATAATCGAAACAAGCTTTCTCAAGGGAGGGTGGTATCATACATCTTTTACAAAAACAAATATCATATATCCGATTCCGACATATTAAATTTTATGTATGGTGCTTTCAAGGCATCAAGGCATCAATTCATCTCAAATATCATTATTTTAAATTTTAATCTTGCATTAAGCAAGTCTTGGTGGCGACGTCTTAACTAATGGTCAGCTCTGCGTGCTGCAGTTTTGTGCTTGCCTGGCTGCAACACAACAATTGTGTCCGCATTGGATCCTGTTGACTTATTGTCTTATGACCGCCTTCTTTTATTCTTTGTTTTTTTTTTCTTTCCTATTTTATTTGCTATCATGTGATGTGACAACCTTAAATTAAACCTTTATGGAAGCAACCAAAATTTTGGAAATCGTAACAACCTTTCTACAGGCACCCAAAATTTTGTCAAATCCATAAAGTAAATTATGCATTGGATAATTGCTTACAAGTTCTGCCTGACTAGAGTGGAAAAAACGTGTCATATCGTGCCGTGTCGTGACTTTGGTCTCGATGCCATGCTGTGATCAAGTGAACGGTTACACGTGCTGTGTCATACCGTGACTAAAATGTGGAGGGTGATCATGGCAAGCGAGTCATGCTGTGACTCCCGTGCCATGTCCAAACATAACTAGTCACGTTTCTTACATTTAACTATTTTTTCATAATTTAGATTAATTTATTCAAGATTTACTATTTAATCAAGACTTAACGGTCCTAATTACACGTGACTTTACTTTGACCACAATGACAAATGACGGCCCTCAAAACAAGAGCTGCCATTTGTCATTGCGTCCCGCAAAAATCCAAATAAACTCAAAAAATTCAAATCTTTCACCATTCTTTCTTGATTTGTTTATTGATTTTTAAAAATACAAAGAGTAATTAATAATTTTAATATGTTAGAAAAATATCAAACACAATAGATAAAACATCTTATAATTTAGATGTACTAGAAGGACTCCGATAATTTTTTTATTTGCTAGAAGTAACTTTTGAACCGGAATCAATAGTTCAATTTAACAATTTCCAAAATTCCTACCACTCAATCTATGTACTTTATATTTAGTTAAATTTTTATCATTTTTTTATTTTAAATATTTTGGTGTTCAATCTAATAGCTAATTAATAAACTTGTCGCGTACGTTTGAATCGTCACTAATTTTAAATTATTGAACTAAAACTCATCACCAAAACATTATATCTTAAAACGCGTGGATCATACGTGAGAGAGACAGAGAAAGTGACGTGACCTATATATTGCATGCATATCTCGGACTGTATCTAGAACCATTGATATATCTAGAATCATCGTATAAACTATATATTTTTGGGACCTCATTATTATATATAGAACTTAATTTATGTTGAAATCAAAGATATATCTCGGACTGTATCTATCCATGTTATATATATATATATATAACTCAACTTAATTTATGTTGAAATCAACGATATATCACGGTTATGAATGACGTACGTAGGAAAATATTAGCTCGGTTGAAAGTTGAATAGCAACGGGCCGGGTGGATTAACTAAAACATCTTAATAGTAAAATTTAAAATACACAATATGTAGCACATGAGATTTGAACTCAAGTCTCCATAACAACAAAATAAAGCTCAATCCACTGAGGTATAAGTAACATATATTGGACATAAATCTTCATTCAAAATTTTAAATAGAACCGATTAAATATCTAAATGTACAATATCCAAGGCTATGATCAATGTATTATATATATTCATGATCAATGACTTAAGAAAAATGTGTGGTTCAAGAAAACACTTAATTAACAGATAAATTATATGTCATTCTTGTTATTACCATAATTATTATTGAACAATTAACTAGTTAATATTTAATTTTGTGTTAACTAATCAACATTATCAAGCAATTACCACTCCTCAGTAATGTTTAATTTAGTAGCGCGCGCTCTGACGAATTAACGACAATAATTTGGCAAACTTCCAACAAATTTAATTAGCGGCAGTGCGATATTCATGAACAAATTTAGTGTTCAATTTGATTAGCTTAAATACTTTAATTTTCAGTTTAAACGTTATTGTTCATGTGAAGATTTTCAAAACTCCAACCACCCAATTTGTGTACTTTCTATTTAGTTAAATATTGTTGCTTTGTAACGGTATCTTCATTATGAAATCGGTACTTCATTCCATTTTTGTCAGAAAATATTATTGCATGTTTCAAATATTCTAATTATGTTCATTCTAATGCCTAATTAATTAAACTTGTCGCTGTTGGAAGGGTCACTATTTTGATATAAAATGAAATCATGACCAAAAAAAAGGGGAATTTGGAAATTTTATCATACATGAAAGGGAGAGAGACCGCCTTTTCACACAGTCTCGGTCAGTTTTTCCAAACAAATAGAACGAAGAGAGAAAGAAACCTTGACAGCCACTGTCAAGTTTTCTCGAGAGAGAGAGACCCTTCCATCAGCAAATTAGACATAAAATATCTAATGGTTTTTCAACAGGTAATAAACTATTATGCAATGGTTTATCAAGCTATAGCTAATAATGTATATGCAATGCCATAAACTATTTATTTTTTCAAATAAGGATTTAGTATACTAGTACTTAATTATCTGATTATCTTGACCCAAGTTAAAAAAAGTTCAGGCTATAAACATGAACTAAAACAATTACAATTTTTCAAAAGAAGAAAAAGATGTTGGAACTAGGGGTGTTCAAACGATCGGTTCGGTTGAAACTGAAGTTAAAAAGGCAAACCAAACTTTTTTTTTTCGGTTTTCAAAAGTAGAACCGAACCAAACCGATTAAACCTATCAACCGATTAATAACCGAACCGAACAAAACCAATTGTAAATAAAATCACACCATATATTTGAATAAAAACAGCTCTTCAGAATTCTAAAAGAAAAATAAATCATACCGTATATGAAATCACCTATTGGTGCCATTTATTCCATCTATCGGTACCATTATTCACACTATATGAAGAGCCGTTGAACCAATTTCAAAATTAAACCATAATAAATCGGTCGGTTCGGTTTAGTCGGTTTTGAGAAATCTAAACCGAGCTAATCCATTTAAACCGAACTTATTCAAAAATTCAACCAAACCGACCCATTTAAACCGAAAAACTGAACCAAATAAACCAAATCATTTGAACACCTTAAAATGAAATAAAATAAAACTACACCAAAGAAATGACAATTTTAAAAATTAAATAAAAACAATATTATTAGTTGGCATTCTATTGTGTATTTCGTATTTAATTATAGTTTTACTTATAGTTTTACGATCTCATTTAACTTCTTGACTTAATATAAAATTATTTAATTAACCTTTTATTTTACATTAGATCATTTCCCCACAATATTAATTTCATAGTTGGTCTAGTGTGATATATTTCAGACTTAGCTCTAGTGTTTTCTCCAAGGCATTCACATATTGGTCCATATTTGTAAGTTAGGGAAATCCAGAAATGAATGAATGAATAAAACTTTTCCTCTTTAAATTATTCTTTATCGTTTTTCCCCTCATTATGAAACAACGTAGAGCGTTCATCAATTTGATTCGATTAAAACTAAATAAAATAGGCAAAATAAAATTGTATTTGGTTTTAAAAAGTACAATCGAACTGTTCAAATAAGAATAAACCAAACTAAATTTCATTTTGTTCGGTTGAATCGAAATAAGAAGATTAACCATAAAAATAAACTATTTGTTATCTTTTGAACTTTTCTTAAGATGGATTAAAAGAAAATTGTTTGGTCTAACAATTTTTAAACTGAATCAAGCAATATACATTATGTACATTGTAATTTTTTATTTTTTTGTAAATATTTGGTTCACATAGTTGACGGATTTAAATATTTCAGTCGGTTCGGTCTAACTAGTTTTAAAAGTTGCTAAAATCAAACTATTTTATCTGAACTCTCTCAATTCTGTTTGAAACTGATTAAACGAGAGCTGATGAGTAACACAGAAATAGAAGTATAGAACCATATTTTATAGAAAAATTTTCATACAAAATTTTATAATTTTTGAAAGTTCTAGTTCGAAACTTACTATTTGGATTTGGACTTATTACAAATACTAAATCATATTTTACTAAACACTGTGATGCATATCTGATGGATGGATGTAAGGCGAAATAGGGGGGAGGTAGATTTTGATGTTTCTAATATGGGCTGGGCCCACTTACTACGTTATACCAAAGAGGTATCCATTCCAGCCCATAGGCTTTACCGTTTTATTATCCTTCAAAATATTCTATGGATCTTCTAAACAACTCACAATTAATCTACTAACAAGAAATAGTTGTTTCTCATGATTTTCCTATTTGATTCGGAATTTAATAGTGCCAACTGGTACAGTCTGGTACAAATCGAATCGCATCACTTTCTGATTTTACTGTCTCAACGTGGTTTGATGATCTGATTCGAACAATAACCTATTTAATATATTTTGATTTGAAGCAATATTTGGAACATATTTGGTCTGTTATTATTCCAATTCATATGTAGATAATATTTTCAGATATTATTCCAACTCATATGTGGATAATATTTTCAAACTATCATTCCCCAAATTAGGACAGGCAATGACACAGATCAACAATGAAATGAGCTTTTCTTAAAAAGAAAAGAACAGAAAATGTAATTCTACTGTGAACACATTAATAAATATTATTGAGTAAAGCTTAAGTGTTATAAATACTATAAGGCCTTTCGTGCTACTGTCTGAAAAACCTATCATATAAATTTTAAAGTTCAGTTCAGTAAGTTAGTTATATAATGAACTCATAGAATATTAATTTTTACTATTTTTAAAATTATTTTACTTTTTTTTATTATTTATGAAAAATAACAAAAAATAATTTAAAAAAATTACTAATATTTTAGATTATTTTTTGCAGCTTTCACAAATCATAAAAATTAGAAAAAAAATTTCAGAAAAAATAAAAATTAATATTCTAAAAATTCATTATATAACTAATTTATTGAACTATATATATCAAAATTTATATCATACTTCCATAGCATCTAAACCTTTTTTAGAGTAGAATAAAATGCAAGAAAATGTCTCCGATTAAGTGCATGAACAACATATAATTACTTAGGCAAGAATTAATTACCCCGATAATTCTATCCTTGCAAAAAGGGATGGCCGTAGAAACGAGATTTGAGTTCTTCTCGCTTGATTCCCCAGTTCACGCGCAAAGAATTGATGTTCGAGGAATGAACTGCAAGATATATTTGTTAGCTGTGAGGTGAGGTGAAAAGAATGAATGTCGGGTTAATCCATGAACAATCGGTGAGGAGAAGTGCCAGGCCCTGTAATTCGATGTAGCGAAAGAGCCTCATTGCCAGATTTAATTGCATGCATCTCCTCTTGAGAGCAAGATTTAGGATTTCCAGAAGGTAAATGTAATCGATTGTTCAATTTGCAAATAGTTCAACTTCGATTAAACGTACAAGCTCCGTCATTTGGTGAGAGGTTTAGGGTTTATGAACTGTATTGTGTCGAACATCTGTAATGGAAGCTCATTATCCCAAAGTTGCAACTAGCCATAAGCAACTATCGGTAACCATATTAAGTTGAATAATAGAATTATCCCAAACAGCTGTAATGCCATTCCTTTTGGGCTTAATAAGAAATTCTCCTACATTCCTGAAACTGTATTAAAAAATGCCAAATCAGATTAGAAACTCTCATAGTACCAAAGATGTGGATGCTCTTCCATTTGTTGTAGGTTTTTAAATGAGTGAGTTTGAGAGTCAGAGTGGTGAGGATTGGAAATAAGTTTATTAAAAAAAAGTAATATGCTTCTATTAAGTAATTATTCTGGAAAATAATAACTTCACAGTTGTCAACATACTATTGAAAATTATGCAAATTAGTCCAGCATGTACTGCGTGCTAGTAATAGACTGGAGAATAATCTTTTAAATTTTGCATGCCGGCACCAGCTAAGCTTCCCAAGATGTCTGCAATTCGATTCAATTGCTAAGCTGGAAATTGTTTCTTAATCATCTTTAATAATACTATTGAGGAGTAGTGGGATAGGATTATGATGGGTTTTTTAATTTAGCATGTTGGATTTTGGTTATGAGTCGGGTATTACATATGGGGCTACGCTTGGTTTTATTTTATCCTATAGGACTCACAAGGACCTTCAAATTCCAATTTATATATTCATCAATTTATTTAAGTTAAATATAAAAGCCACCTTGAATTAAATAAGGACTTCTAATATTGACCCTTCACTCTGTATACATTAATTTTGTCTATTTAAAAAAAAAAAAAAAGATTCATTGTGCTGATTTAATGACCTTATCAGTAGAGATATACTGTTTGCACATTTTTTATGGCTTTATTGATAGACAGACTTCATGGGCCATGTGATCAAAATTAGTATGAATAGAAAGGATATGCAAATGCTTAGGGATAACAGAAGATATAGATGCCTACTGTAATGAGTCATCTCTTTTTCTTTTTAATTCCCTCACTTACATGTGTAGAAATTTGAATTTATCTCCCTTTACAACCTGACTGTTTTTGTCTGTATGCCAGTGTAACTGAAATCACCAAACTACAGTTTCTTTGACACATTTTATCTCTAAGCACAAGAAATGTCACCCTAGCACAATATAATGATACAACCCAATGAGTTTGACCTAAGCCAGCATTGCCTCTTTCAACCCTAGTGAGGTGAATTCAAGCATGGATGCCCCTTCTAGTAAGAGTTGTAATTTTTTTTATTTATTTCTTAATTAGTTAGGCTCAGGAAAATTTTAGGAGCTTTTGTAGCCATTGGCTTCACTATCTGTTCTATTTGGCAAGTTGAAATATGTTCCCTTTTTTCTTCATATATTTTATTTAGCCTTTTTTAGTCTTTTCCATGCATTGATGGATCTGTGGTTCAACAAAATTATAGGGTGTAGATAATCTGAAGTTTTCATTCTGAAAAATAATCCAATTTGAGAGTATGTATTAATTTTCTTTTGTGGAACTTCTTATATATTTATATTGGTTGAATACAGTATAGATTATAGCTGGGTGTTCCAAGTGAGAACTTCAATTTTTTTTATAGGAAATAAATCTGCTGTGATTCCAATGGAATAACAGGGTCCTGTTATTCCGATCAAGTGATTTTCTACCAATCTAAAAAAATAGTAAAAAAATTATAAAAAATTTAAAATTTAGCTTACAAGTTCATATTCATATGGAGATCATGTTGAACTGTTTGGATCGACCATTAGGACTTTCAAACGGAAGATTTGAGTCCATAGCGAGGGCTATTATGTGCTATGCATAGTACCATAGCCTCACTCAATACTTTTTCAAGTCCAGTTTTTGGCTACAAATTAAGTCCACAATGGCTGTCTGAACTATTAACATGATAGATTTGTTCATCCATAGATATTTGTACTATCCTTTCCATATGCATCACCTACAAATGAATACCATTTGAAGCTAGTTATGCCATGCCATTACAAAAGAAGAACTTATATAAAGGAACATTGTATTGTGATTCTTTATTTTTGCAATGTTCCTAAAAGTTCGTTTTTCTGATCCATAATGATAAAGTTTCTCATGGCTCTGCATAATAATATTTATGATGGTGAGTCCCGCAAACATTTTCTGCGATGAAGGTGAACCAGAAGAAATCTTCAAGTTGATATTAAGAACATCTGAAATAACCTACAAAATGAACACTTTTAATTGCATCATTAGTTTTCTTGTTGTATAAATCTACTTTCCATGTAAAGAACAATGTTGATGCTGATGAAACCATCAATGCAGCTTCAATTCTAACCGATGCAACTGTTGAATATTGATACAAAATTATTGTCCGGATATTCCAGATTTACAAATCTGGATGGAATGTGTTGTAATATATTTTTAGCATAAATCTGACGTGATGTTTTTTTAGCATGTACCTGAGTTAGTGGGGTACAAAACTAGTTTCCATATTTATGTGTACTGCTGAATTTAGTTTCTATATTTAATTTAGTCATGAGTCATGTGTGTAGTGGGTTTAGTGGATGCCTAAATATGGCAGTATTGTAACAGAAGGATAGGTAGTGGGGTACTAAGTTTAGATAGTCCAAATTTAGTTGTTGTAGGGATATAAATTCAGCATGTTGTAATTGAATTATCAAGATGAGTAGAATTATTTTCTGTCAATACTTCTTCCTCTGTTTACTCAATAATCCAACAAATTGGTATCAGAGCAGGTCGATCAACATTGGGGCGTTTTCATGGCAGAAAACGGCAGCACCATGGTGAATGTGACGCAACCTGCAATTCCGCTGTTCAAAGGTGAGAATTATCAGTTTTGGAGCATCAAGATGACGACCTTGTTCAAGTCACATGGTCTATGGGACTTGATAGCAAATGGAGTTCCTAACCCAGATCTAAATCCGCAAGAAAATCAGAAGAAAGATGCAAAGGCGCTATTCTTCATCCAACAAGCAGTGCATGACACCATCTTCTCGAAAATTGCAGCAGCCACCAACGCAAAGGAGGCATGGACAACCTTGAAAACAGCATTTCAAGGAAGTTCTCGAGTCATGGCAATCAAACTTCAAGGCCTACGCAGGGACTTTGAAACATTGCAGATGAACAAGGAGGAATCTGTGCAAATTTTCCTCTCAAGAGTACAAGAGGTGGTCAACCAAATTCGAGCATTTGGAGACACCATGGAAGAGAAGACGGTGGTGGCGAAGGTGTTAAGGAGCCTAACACCCAAGTTTGATCATGTAGTTGTAGCAATTGAAGAGTCCAAAGATCTAGCAACCTACACCTTCGATGAACTCATGGGATCATTGCAGACTCATGAAGCAAGGATGTCAAAGGCAGAAGATAAAGGCGATGACAAGGCGTTCTACATGCAGAGGGAGACATCAAGAAGCAGAGGCAGAGGCAGAGGCAATTTTAGTAGAGGAAGAAGTAACTCCAGCAGAGGAGGAAGAGGAACAGAAAGAGGCAGCAGCAACACTTCTGAAAATAGTCAACCATATGATGAATCCAAGAAGGACATTCAGTGCTATTATTGCAACAAGTTTGGGCACTATCAATCTGAGTGCTATCAAGCCAAGAAAAGCATCCAATGCTACTACTGCAATAATTTTGGACACTACCAATCTGAGTGTTACAAGAAGCAAAGGGAGGAGAATCAAGCAAGCTATGCTGTAGAAGAAAATGAGCAACCGTCACTCTTCATGGCATACACCGAAAGCAAGATTGATGCAAGCAGCAAAGGCACAGTAGGAGTGCACATAAAAGAAAATGGTGGCAGCAGTCCAGAAAGTGGCAAAATCATGGTGAGTAGAAATATTTTGTTTGATGAGGAGGCCCTCAAGGTGGAGAATGTAGGGCTCATTCGTCAGAGGCCTTTGAAGCTAGTGTACAACCATGATATACGGCTGGCTCAGATGCCAGAAAAATGTAGTTTCAAGGTGTTGAGAGATATTGTGACAAAGAGGTTTCCTTCATTAAAAGCTGTGCTGATCAAATACAAAGATTATGATGGGGATCTGGTTACCATTACTGATACACAAGTGCTGAGGATGGCAGAATCATGTCTCGACCAGCCTGTACAGATGGAGGCAGAGAAAGAAGAAAAGGGACTTTCCTTGATGAGACTACATATTGTAGAAGTCAATCTTGAGCAAGAGCCAATAATCATAGAGGAGGAAACTGAAGCTCCTGGGAGTGAAATTGGCGTCCCAGAATCTGATGAGAAGCATGTGCAAATGGAAACTGAGACCAAGGTGGAGTCTAAGAAGAAAGTAAAGAAGACCAATGTGTCAGTGCAAGAAATGGTATATGGTGCATTGCTAGCTGAGGACGCAAAGACAAGAAAGAAGGAGAAAGAAAAGGAGAAGCAATTGAAGAAGATGCTAGAGGGCAAGCTTCTAACTGGGAAACAAGAGGAGCAGAGAAAATTGGAAACTATGAGACGACAGTTCATTGCACGAAGTGCTGAGGGTTTGGGCAGTAAAAGGTCTGGTACAACTGAGGTTAAAGAGAGGCCGAAATATGAGACAAAGAAGCAAAAGCCCAAGGTGGTTGAAAATGAGGTCATAGAGGAGGTCATGGAGGCTGATAATGATGTGGAAGAATCCACGGTGGATGATGAATCAGTCGAATCACAATCTCAGGTAGCTACTATCGAAGAGGCTAAGGAGCAGATAGAAGAGGTGAAACCGACATGTGAGGATGATAATTGGGATACGAAGATCTGGAATGATAACTCAGAAGAAGAAGATGATGTTGAAACTTGGAGTTGGAAATTTTGTATCAAGGGGGAGTGTTGAATATTGATACAAAATTATTGTCCGGATATTCCAGATTTACAAATCTGGATGGAATGTGTTGTAATATATTTTTAGCATAAATCTGACGTGATGTATTTTTAGCAT
>CAXKVW010000747.1:0-95313 GCA_964058825.1 Carex arenaria
GTATATGCAATCACTAAAAACAACACAATGAAATTAATATTGAGATTCTAGCTAGTGGTCATTTAGAAAATTATGTACAATATGATTTATTTATTTTTATTACAAGCCGGTAGGCACATGTGAAGTTATTGTACGTACTATAGCTGTGATTTTTATTCATGCCCACTGCTCATTGAAATTTGCCAACTCTGCCTATCAAAACGAAATTTTATCAAAACTACCCAAACCGGCTATTTAATAGCCGGTTTCTAATTTTTATAAGGAACCGGCTATTAAATGACCGGTTCTCTCTTTTTTTTTTTTTTGGAAAAAGTCGTGGTTTTTTATTTATTTATTAAAGTTTTAGAAATTTTTGATATGTTTCTTTGAAATTAGATAGAAAAATATATAATTTAGTTTATTAGAAGGACTGAAACAAATAACCCGGATCAATATTTTTCAGATCGGATTTTTCGCGGCTGTAAGAAAAATTAAAATATTTCATTGTGTGTTATTGGAAAAAAATAAAAATTCTTTGAATCTGAATTATTGATCTCGGTTCAAAAGTCACTTCTAGGTAAATACAAAAAATATTATAGTCTTTCTATTTTTGAAAAAAATAAAAAAAATTCTGCAACTTCGTAATCATTACAAAAAATATTTCAATCTGAGTCGTTCGTTGTTTTAATCTGATATAATTCTCGCATCAAAAAGTGTGCATTCTGCATCAAAAATAGTGCATAATATATAAAATCATTTAGGAAAAGTTGCCGCAACATTTCCTATGCACGATTTTTGAAGCATAATATTATGCACGGTTTTTTATGCATAATATTATGCACAGTTTTTGATGCATAATATTATGCACGATTTTTATGCATAATATTATACACGCTTTTTATGCATAATATTATGCACGGTTTTTGATGCATAATGCACATTTTTTATGCGAGAATTATATCAGATTAAAACAACGAACGACTCAGATTCAAATACTTTTTGTAATGATTACGAAGTTGCGGAAATTTTTTATTTTTTTAAAAATAGAAAAACTGTAATATTTTTTGTATTTACCTAGAAGTGACTTTTGAACCGGGATCAATAATTCACATTCAAAGAATTTTTATTTTTTTCCAATAACACACAATGAAATATTTTAATTTTTCTTACAGCTGCGGAAAATCCGATCTAAAATATATTGATCCGAGTTATTTGTTTCAGTCCTTCTAATAAACTAAATTATATATTTTTTTTCTATCTAATTTCAAAGAAACATATCAAAAATTTCTAAAACTTTAAGAAAAAAAATAAAAAAATCACAACTTCTTCCAAAAAAAAAAAATAGGAACCGGCCATTTAATAGCTGGTTCCTAATAAAAATTAGAAACCGGCTATTAAATAGCCGTTTTGGATAGTTTTGATAGAATTTCATTTTGGTGGGTAGAGTTGACGAATTTCAATAAACAGTGGAAATGAATAAAAATCACTGGTACTATAGGATACTTCAGGTATTTTTTTTATTCCAAGTACTAGGCACATGTGAAATTTAGTGTGCCATAAGAAACTAACTATACGGCATATTTGTTCTCTTTGAAAGAAACTTACTTTTGAGATTTAGCGCAATTTGTAATTTTGAACTAATCATAAGTTAATCAACACAATGCAGCCAATCAACCATATTTGCTTGTACGTACACTATTGTAAGTTGAGAATATTGAATATTAAACTTTTTATATAAAACAAAGCATCCAATTCCAACAGAAAGAGTACATTCATGCTCTCCTCGTTCACATTCACGACTAGAGAGTGATTGCTAGTACTTAGTACTTATTTATTATTAATCTCGTGAATGTGGATTCACTTTTTTTACATGTATTTAGTGCAGTCTTTAGGCACATGTAAGACATTTTATAAATCACCCCTTGTTCTATATATTGACCCTGTGGCCTGTGCAATTTCCATCCTCACAACACCTCATATCGAATAAGAGCTGTATTACTATCTTACCTCACTCTTCGTCTTCTATGGCCAATTTTTTTGAAGAACGGTTGCTTGGTCGCAACGCACCACACTCAATTACACTACCTATGAATGTACACTATGATCAATTGAATGTTACTAATGAACCGTGGATTTCTCTCTACGTTATTTTGAAGAAGACGTATGCAGATAATACTCCAATTTCAACCGTTCGAGATCTCTGCGAGAACTATGTCAACTCAAATATTCCGCAACATGCAGTTCCTGATATAATACCTGGTAATTTTTATTTTGTTTTCTATTATCTCATGAATACAATTGATTTTATATTTTGTTTTCCTTTAAAAGTACAATATTATTATGTATTTTAAGATTCAATAGAGTTTTGTATTTATTTATTTTTGTTTCTCCATCTTTTGTAATCATACTTGTATATTTGATAATTATGATTTGTTTTAGCTGAAGACATAAAATATTTACGTCAAGTAATCTTTGGCGATGACTTCATTATCCAAGATACTACATTTGACCATGACTTCTGGCCCAACGACTCCAGTTTAGCCTCGGAAGATGGCATACTTCTGGATCACTCTCCCTTCCCAGAACTAATCATTAATACCAGTCGCAAACTTGCAATTGTAAGTTTTTCTATTTTGTCTCTTTTTTGTTCTGTTTTTTTTTTTTTGTCTCTCTTAATTTTTTGCCTCTCTTTTATTTATTTTTGTTCTTGTTTAAATAGGCTCTCATATTGTTACGTGTTCATGGAAACCGGTTTATAAGAGCTGACCGACTGATCGACACTTTCCATCAAGGCAATTCGATAGGTCAACCCAATAGCAATCGGAAGGAGGTGTTCAATGCCATCCACAAAGTAACTGCATCTGTATTGTGGAATGGTGATGGAAACTGGGTGATAAAAAAATGGGTGGCCGATCACTATGACCCTGACAACCCATTTGAGTATTGTTATTTTCAAGTTGAATTTCAGGAATGATATTTAGTATTTTAATGCGGTATTTACTTTGAACTACTTTAAGTTTATTTGAGAGTTGATGAGACTGTTATTTGGCACTTGATGGTTATTAATTTGAATTTGGTATATTTAATTTAAAACTGGAATTTGTATTTGTAATATTGAATTTCGTATTAGTACGTAGGTTGTATCTTAATAATTTGATATCCTTGAATTTTGTTGTGTGTTACGTTAAATTAAAATTTGCAGCTGTGACAGAATAACATAAACAAATTAAGGATGGACATTGCTTCCCTGGACATGGTGCAATTTCATAGGTATTATTTTATGTTTTATTTTTATTTTTTAGCACTTTTTTTAAGATTTGTCCTGTTAAATATGTAGAACTAATTGAATACAAATTTTAGTAAACATAGCATAACCCTGTTAAATTTGTAGAATCTCATATGACTATTAATGTTCACTCAATATATTTCAAAAATTGATCAAAATTATAAGCAGCATAGCATAAATTTGTACAATTATCCTCATATGACTATTAATATATGTTCACTCAAAATATTTCAAAAATTGACCAAATCTGTACTACTCAATTCTAACATCTGTAGTTGGCAACGAGTTCACCGCAAGTTGGAAGGAGTACTAGTATTCTCATACTGTGCTCATGTGTTAATGCAGTCGTATCTCAACAACCTGATTGATCCATCCAGTTGGTTTCCATATGGAACGATACATTCACAATGTTATATTATGGGGACTACTTGAACATGGGTCCGGGTTCAAGCACCGTAAACCGGGTCACGTGGCCGGATTATCGGGTGATTACAAGTGCAAAGGAGACGGATGTGCCGTTTTATGACAAATGTGCCGTTTATGACTGAATTGAATTGACTCATGGCATAATTGTAATTTAGTTATAATGTTTTATTTAATTTTTTTTAATGTTAATGATGGTGCAATTAAAGATTGAGATTTTTTAAATAAGATAAGATGCTTTCAATTTGAAATTTGGTTGAAATGTTGACAATTATAGACGGGAACATGAAGAATATGTATTAGAGAGGAACTCAAAATGGTGTACCAACAACTGCACTTTTTTACATGACAGTTTCTGTCATGCTTTAAAAAAAAAAAAACTGCACATTTTAAATTTGAAAAAATAAGAGAAGATCGTGAGCATCTAAAATAAATCACACTAAGTAATGGATATTTCATTCACAAGCAGTAAATAAAAGAGTACGTAGATGATCTTTGTAAACCAATAAATTCAGCTAAAGCTTGATATTTATGTAACTGGGTGGGATGGTACATGTCATTTTTTTAGACTTATTCTTTTAATATCTTTTATACTTATTCTTTTAAAACAGTCCTAATATTTTTTTCTTTCGTTGCGGCATGTACCAGCTGTGATAATTGCACACTCATGTGCCTCAATTCTATTTGAGCCCGGTTTGACAGATTTGACCTGAACAAGTTTGCTACCAGCATTACCTCCTTTGCCTGCTGCAATGTGATATTCTTATCCCATGCATGAGTGTAATGATATGGCATTTTAAGATACCACAACCCCAATTGTTACAATGAGAGTCTTTTAGATCAAACTTTCACATAACTACTAGAAAAAAAAAATTGATATGTACCATCCCACACAGTTACATAACAAGATACCTCCCTATAATTTTTTTTTTTTGTGACATACAAAATGAAAGTAAAGAGAAGAAAGATGAATATAAAAATAACTCTAGATCCAGTCAGGATCCAAGCTTCGGTGAATGTCCATGTGACAAAGAATTTTTTGAATTACAAGTTTTGGGTCATTGCCAACATCCTAAAAAAAGTTATAATATAGTAATTAGCTATTCACAATTTGGTTAATTTTATAAACAGTCCCAACAAAAAAAATTAGTGGTCGACATTGTACTTATTCACAATTTAAAGGGATTAAGGCAGGAATATTTTCCTTTTCTTAAATATGATGAAAACTCAATATTATCTGCTGTCTATTAAGAAAAATTGAATAGTATAGTTAGCTAAATAAATGGTTATCATCAGATGTAAAATTCCTCTTCCTCATTCAATGGAATTTTTTTTTGTTGTATTTTTTTTTCCTTTTTCTCAAGTTTGATCGTTCAACTTACATCAGAGTTGTAATTTGTGCAAAACTCAATTATTCACACTAAAAGGAAAAAAGAAATGTAATCAACATAGTATATTCCATAAAGACATGAAGGTTTTGACTCAGCTGCAGTTATAATTTGTGCTAAACCCAATTATTCACACTAAAAGGAAAAAAGAAATGTAATCAACATAGTATATATTCCATAAAGACATGAAGGTTTTGTCGTTTTGACCCACAATTTATCAAGTTATTAGAGAGCACCAGTTCCTGACTCAAAGTACTCAATACCCATAGTTTTGTGTGGATATTTTTCATTAAAAATATATATACAATGCATAACTGGCTTCAATTCAACCAAACTTAACGTCAATTAAACTAAAGTACTAAAACTGAGAAGCATATATACCACTTACCTTACACAAGGGCAGAGATATTTAAAGTCCAATGATCCTAAAGAAGAACTGGAAAGAGCAAATAATGAACAGAGACTCTTAAAAAATAATTAAAATTATAGACAAGGATAAGTGGAACCGTGGAACAATCAGTGAATTACCGAATTGAGTAGCAGTGTTGGAAGAGTCCATAGTTTCGTGTTTAGATTAGGACCATCCGATCTGATCAGAATCCGGGACAATCTGACATGAGTTCAAATGCAGGGAACTCCTTTAGAACTCCTTTAATATTTGTGCGGATTCTTAATCAGATGGACCAGATCTCAACAGAAATATTCTGTTATCTTAAAATGTGATTTGAATTAACGCTAGTTCGGCCACTCAGATTATACCGCATAAAAGGGTACCTTTTGATTATTTATCTCGTACAATTCTTGCTACATATATAGGAACACGTATCCTCTACATTAACTCAAAACAAAATCTTTTGAGTTAATGCATCTCAACTGTTTGATTTTAAACGAAGCCAATCCAGTTGTTTGATTTTAACATCGGACTCTTTAATATTAGTGCGGATTTAGTCCGGACGAATTTTAATGCAGATTGGACGGCCGAGATGCATTAATTCAAAAGATTCCCTCTTGGGTTAATGCAGAGGATGCGAATTCCATATATAGTTAGGTGGATTTAACAACACAATGATGTGGTTCTGTTACGGTGAAATTAAAAATTAAATATTTTCAGTTACATATTTGTAATAAAATAAAGAAAACAAAAAAATTAAAAAAATCATTCAATTGCTTTACAAATTACAATATAGCAACATACTCACAAAAAATATATTTGAATAAAAATGTTTGTGATACAATCTTCAAGAATTCCTATAAGGAAAAACTAGACATTGTTTCGAATCCCTTGATGTTGATGTCAGTTAAACATAGAGAAGAAATCATCATTCAATCAACACCTGCTTTAATCATTCCTTTTACTATCTACTTCCCTAAAGTACAGAGCATCTACCCTTTTTTTTCACATATTTGGTGTTATTAATTATTTTCTAATACCAAGTTAATCATAAATGATCAGTCTGCGCCTGAAATCTATTCCTCTCAAATTTTTTACCAGTCCCCATTTTGGTTCTGGTTCAGCACAGTCGGATCCACAAGAGTAAAGTCTACCTGAAAACAGAAAATTAATTATAATATATTTAACACAGAGAGTAGATCATCACATATTACCTTTGAAAACAGAGATAAACAGACATTAAATTTCATATTACCAGAGAGGGAATCTGGAAATGAGCTAGGCCGGGAGGAAGAAGAGGAAACCATTGTTGAATGAAAGGCTTGCTTAAATTTGATTTACACGAAATCAATTTCAAGGCTATATGGCAGAGTGTACAGTGTACTTGACATCTATTTACACAAATCTTTCTATGTACTTGACATCTATTTTATATTTTATTAACATGATGTATAAGGTAAAATAAATTTCCTTACGAGCCAACTACAACTTTACAAGCGAAGAACATGTTTGTAGGTATTATGAAAAAGATAAATTAATCAACCAACATTATGTGAAGAACCAAATATTCAATGTTTCGATATCGTAAACTTTTATACTCATGCTTTTGTTTTCTCCAATTGGCTGCATGTTGATCCTGAGCTTCTTCCTTGCAATTATACCCAAAAGGTTTATAAATTAATTATCTACTGAAATAACTAGGGTTAATTCAGATTGTGCATTATTTTAGGTTGCATGGAAGGAATCGGTTAAGATTTATATATATATCCTGAATTATTATTTATTAGTGATTATCACACACAGAAACCCATGTTTATTATTTATAATATAAAAGTGCAATTTAAAATTCTAACCTTAGGTAAAACTATTCGCCGTTCAATATCAGTGATGCATAATTTTTTCTGAATAATTAGCCTTGTGCCTGCTAGTACATCCTGCAAAATGTTTTTTAATATATGATTATTACTTTATTAATTAGTTCAAGATTATATGTTATCTCTGTTACATATATCACTATTATATATAACACTGAAGAAAACATCATTCAATCAACGCCTATATATAGTCACTTCTGTTACAATCTACTTCTCTTGAAGACACAGTACCTAATCATTTCTTGATACATATATTATATATGTTGGCTCTAATTAATTAAATTATTGATTTGCACCTAAAATATATCCCTCTCCCCAATTGTTTATTAGTTCGATCCCTTTTATATTTGATACCTTTGAGAATAGAGATAAAAGCAGGCACTAAATTTATGAAAATATGGGAATGGGGCCTGGAGGAAGAAGAGGAAGCCATTGTTGAGTAGCAAAATGCCTGGCGAAAGCTAAGTGAAATATGATTTAAAACAAATTGGATTTGAAGATTATATATATATCGAGAGAGAAGTAGGGTAGTGAACCTTGGTGTGGTGACACGTGTCACAAATAATTGTTAAATCTGGGTTAAATATTTAATTTGCCATCAATTTATGATTTATATTACAACTGGGAAGAAGCTGTAGCCTTTTTGAGTAAAGTAGGAAACTAGGGTAAATAAAAGAGTTGGATAGTACAGTTGTGTTTCCATTGTTGATAAGAACACATTCAATATATATTTGTAATTAATTAGGTTGGATTCTTTTAGGTGAAACTGAAATTTTGTTTAACTGTGCTATATCTATAGAAAAGATAACATTATGTTTGTCAACATCTGTAATTACACACCACCCTACAATTTATCACTGACATATATGATGATAAGAGATTTCTCTGGGGCAACACCCCAAACAAGAGATGCTTATATGAAACAGACTTATTTTAACTGTTTCATTTTTTATTTTAAAAAAAGCTATCATGCCATCAGCAATATATATATATATAGAGGTTGGCTAATATACAATCGATTGTTTATGAGCTCCCATGCAACCAAATCGTCTTCTGATTTTCAGAGTCCAAACGGTCGATCCAAACCGTTAGATGTGATCTCTATATTAAAATGTGTTTGGAGACCAAATTTTACATTTTTTTTAGAATTTTTTTGCTATTTATTAAGCCACTTTGAAAATCGCTGATCCAACGATGGCTTCTGTTTTTACTGTTTGGTTAAGCCACCGTTGGATCAGCGATTTTCAAAGTGGCTTAATAAATAGCAAAAAAATTCTAAAAAATATAAAATTTGGTCTCCAAGCACATTTTAATATAGAGATCACATCTAACGGTTTGAATTTACCGTTTGGACTTTGAAAATTGAAAAACGACTTGGTTGCACGGGAGCTCAGGAACAATCGATCGTATATTAGCCAACCTATATATATATATATATATATATTTTGTAGTTGAAACTTTTTAACTTACCAATATTAATGAAAGTTACCAGTAAAGAAAAAGCAACACGTACCATGCCATCAAAGATATTAGTGTCACTAACTTGAAGTCCATGAGGTTGAATGTATATCCCAGGCCTAAAATTGAAAATGTGTCAACAACTTTTATCAAATCCAAAAAGTGTGTGTGTGTGTGTGTGTGTGAAAAGAGTACGTACCGGTCCTTGCAAATGTATGTGACCATCATTAAGTCTGATCGTCACATATTATTATTGTTTCATTACGTCTGACATATAGACAAATTGACAATCATTAAGTCTGATCGTCACATATTATTATTGTTTCATTACGTCTGACATATAGACAAATTGACAATCATTAAGTATTTAAGTCTGATCGTCACATATTATTATTATTATTGTTTCATTACGTCTAACTTAAAATATATATCTTGAGCCAAAATAGGATTAAAAGGAGTCAGAAAGTCAATCTAGCTAAAGCATTGTTTTATCAAAGAAAAGAAGAAAACAGAACTAACACGATAATATATATTAATAAAAGCAAAACTTACTAGTAAAGGGATCAGGGATGGATACGATCTTCACTGGAACATTTACATCCCCCATCAATGAAACATCTGAGCTGTGTCTCAGTTCATAGTCCTCGGGTTCTTTTATAGACTTCAAGATACGCAATTTCTACTCAAAAAACATTTTGGGACTAAAGAAACGACAACATCACTGGATCGGCCTCTCATAGCATATACCAAATTAATTTAAATTAATATATTTCTATTATATATTTTGTTTAGATCCGGTTTAAACTAAAAGTCCAAAACCGGTCATACGCTTGCATGGTTCATACTAAATCAATCATGTAGTATTCATAATTAATTAATTCATAAACATCCGGAATATTTCATATAGTATCAAGTTTGTAAACCTAGAACTGTATGTGTTTCTGTGCAGCCTGTCTTTCTCTTTGAGAAATGGTCAACTTGAAAAATACATATCTTAATTTCATTTTAAGGTACGACTGAATGGAACACAAAATCATAGAGTATTTGATATTGATGAACTGTTTGATAAGAAAATTAGAATGACCACTAGAAAGGAACTGACAAGCTTGTTAAATTTGTCATAAATCACTTTAACATGAATGTTCCTATGAAATAAGTAACTTCCCATTTATACACCATTCCTTTTAACAGGAAATAGTTCGAAAATCACTTTGCCATGGTCGATTGACTTGTGTAATTAAGCAACGTCTTACATGAATTGCAGAATTTGCTAATTAATATGATTAATTAAGTGGATTCGTACAAGTATCTGATCGAATTCTGCTAAATAAAAATCAAGTAAACCTTGAGGGCTATAATACAACTATTTTTTAGTTTCCTCTCAATTGCAAGATTTTTTGCACGATTTACAATGTGATCGGAACCAAAACGAGTGAGAATTCAATAGAATAGAATAGAAAAGAATAGAATGAACAAGATTTTAAATTGAAATTTTATGATCGGCTAGACTATTTTTTCAAAACGAATTCATTCTCAGCAATCATATAATTACCCATAAACTTCTTTTAATTTACAAATAATGCCATCAATACCAAGCTTTTAGGGTTTACATTTGCAAGAGAAAAGAAACCAAAATTTTTTTTTTGACAGTGGATGGAAAGAAGAATCAAGGAGAAGAAGTAGAAACACACCTCGTCGGAGCAAATGAGAAGCTTCTCGCGCGATCAGATCACAGGTCAGAGCAAACAGGAAGAAGAAGGGAGAAAGAAGGGGTTTTGCGTCACTTCACGCGGTTCCGTACGATTCTCACCAAATACCTTCGTTTTGGCGTGGATTTCCCGACGGGATTTCGAAGGAGAAAAGTTGCGTGAATTCCTCTGGTTTCCTTCCTCACCTCCACTTCCGATCAGAAACGCGACGCGAATTCCAATTCTATTTCTCATTTTAAGAGGTAAGAGTCGGTTCCGATCACAGTGTTATTTTTCATTATATATAATTTTAATCGTTCGAAAAGAATGATATTTTTTTTCCAAAATTTGCTACATATATATTTTTTATATAAGTTATCTTATTTTATAAATTTAATTTTTGTTTAAATAGAAACTTTTTCGGAATAAAAAGTTCCAAAAAATAATCTTGCCTATTTAGATATTACATATTTAAGCGAAGATCACTTCAGAAAATGGGTTGAGTTGCGGTGTAAAGATCGACCTAGGCTACATTATATGGATATCACTAGTGGAAAAAGAAAAATATGTGTCGCCCTATTTGTGTCGGATTAATGTGTCGGGCGATACAGAAAGAAATCTGTATCGGTTATTTTCAAAAAAAGATACTAAAAACAATCTGTATCGGTTCTATAAATAACCGATACTAATACAGAGACAATCTGTATCGGCCTTTTACTAACAACCGATACAAATACCTGACTTTTTGTATCGGTTCTTAGTAACAACCGATATAGATTTATTTGTATCGGTTGTTAGTAAAAGACCGATACAGATTGTCTCTGCATACAATATACATATTTATAAGAAAATTAATTTTCAGATTAATCTGTATCGGTTCTATTAAAGAACCGATACAAATTCTTATCTGTATTGGTTGTCTGTTAATAACCAATACAGATAAGAATTTGTATCGGTTATTTATTATTAACCGATACAAATGTTCCCTATTTCCCTCTCAATCCGCCTCTTCGTTTTTCAAAGTTATTTGAAACCTCTTCGTTTTCTAAATTTTATAAGTTATTTCCCTCTCCGCCTCTAGCTCACTCCGTCGCTTTCTCTACTCTAGCTCACTCTGCCGCTCACCTCTTTATTTTGTTGTCGGCCCCTCCTTCTTGTGACCACAGTCGCTGTCGGCCGAGTGGTACAGTCGATCCGCCTTGGTACCGGCCACCTCCACAATACCTGAATTTGGGACCTCTCTCTCGGGTAACATTTTTGTTTTAATTTAGATTGCTTGTTCGGTGCTTGTTATCGTGGTGATGGTGTGCTTGTTGTGTGCTTTAAAGTACCCGAATTTGGCATGCCTTCATGCGTGCTTGATGTTGGGTTTAGATTTAGGGTTTATTGAGGGTTTAGATTTTTTTTAGGGTTTAGGACATAAAAATAGGGTTTAGTTCAAATAGGGCATAAAAATGTATTCTATTTTCTGAATTGTTTTGAGGGTTTAGGATAAAAATGTGAAGATTATTGTGAAATTGATTAAGACAAAAAAAATTGGAATTGTGAATTGTGAAATTGTCAATGTGAATGTAGGATGTGTATAATATAATTTAGGATATGAATGTTTATATATATATATAGAGAGAGAGAGTGACTAATATGATTTCAGTAGCATATGGACCGAAGTGCTTACGGTCCAAATTTGAAATTTCAAAATTCAAAATGTCGATCTGAACCGTTAGATGTGTTCTCCATATTGAAAACTGCTTGGAGACCAAATTTTACATTTTTTGGAATTTTTTTGCTATTTATTAAGCCACTTTGAAAATTGCTGATCCAACGGTGGCACTGTTGGGTTAAGCCACCGTTGGATCAGCGATTTTCAAAGTGGCTTAATAAATAGCAAAAAAATTCCAAAAAATGTAAAATTTGGTCTCCAAGCACTTTACAATATGGAGAACACATCTAACGGTTCAGATCGACTTTTTGGATTTTGAAATTTCAAATTTGGACCGTAAGCACTTCGGCCCATATGCTACTGAAATCATATTAGTCAATCTCTATATATATATATAGAGTAGAACTAGGGTGCTCCTAAGTTCACCCAACCTCTTGTGAACTTGACTCTAAAATATATCGAATCGACTTTAAACGATGAATCCAAACCGTTGAAATCCTTCTACCTAATGATTGATGCGTCTACATGTGAAAATTTTAAAGTTTCAGATTAATGTAATATAGAGTCAAGTGGTCAAAAGAGTCCAAAAAATGAATGCATTAAAATTAATTTATAAATCTTAAACTTTTGACCACTTGACTCTATATTAAATTAATTTGAAACTTTAAAATTTTCACATGTAGACGCATCACTCATTAGGTAGAAGGGTTTCAACGGTTTGGATTCATCGTTTAAAGTCGATTCGATATATTTTAGAGTCAAGTTCACAAGAGGTTGAGTGAACTTAGGAGCACCCTAGTTCTACTCGTATATATATATATATGCCAGCAAAATATATGGGAGCTGGCAAATTTTTTTTTTAATATGAAATAACAAATTTGTGTCGGTTGTTAATAAATAACCGATACAAACTGGGTATTTGTGTCGGTTATTTATAAACAACCGATACAAAATGGGTATTTGTGTCGGTTGTTAATAAATAACCGACACAAAATGAGTATTTGTGTCGGTTGTTAATAAATAACCGATACAAAATGTGGAAGAAAAAAATAAAATAAAATGGAAATTACAGAACTGTATCGGTTCATTAGTTAACCGACACAAAAATCTGTGTCGCCCCAATGTCCGATACAGACATGCATAAACAACCGATACAGATTGTGATTTTTCCACTAGTGTATATATAATAAATAGAATATTATATTCAATACGATGTGATAGATACTAATACAATAATACGTAATTTTCTAAAAAAAACATATACTATATATGTTTATTCAATTGTATGTATATATATATATTATTTTCGAAAATTAAACATTATTTTCTTTTTAATAGATGATCAATTGACGATACATATGTCAACAAATAATGTATATATACATATATATTTTTTATTTCTTTAATTATAAACATACAAATGAAAATTAATATTTACAAAATTAATTTAATGAATAAAATAAGTTAATAAAAAATTTCATCTTTCCTATGTTATTAATCCTGAAGTTAAATTATTCAATATGGTACGTGTAGATTGCAGTGCACGAAAGACAGGGGATTAGTGTTTCTTATTACCTAGTAAAATGTACAAATTATTAATTCTCCAGCATAAAGTGGTTTGGCAATCCTTGATTGGAATAATTAAGTACTGTGCATTGAATAACAAAGAACTGTGTGCTTTGAACTATCAGGTTTTTTTGTTGGAAGTGTGTTTCAAGAGCAACCTACATTACGAAGCCCACATAAACATGGCATCTGTATGTTACTTCATATATATACGTTTCCATTATATACATGTACAGATCACAAAATATGACAGATAAAGTAGCCTATTACTCAATGATTGTATAGTAGTGATAGTGGTAAATATTTGAAAAAGGTGTAAAATAGGTCAAGTTCATTCATTACAGTAATTACTATTAACGGTTCTTACATTTTAGTGCCTTTGGAGAATCACCAAGCTACAAGGAAAAATGAGCATAGTCTTCATGAAAAGAGCCAAGATGAGAATGTCGTAATTTTAGAGGGCATTATCGATGATCTTAGACGCATTGGAGATTTAGATATTGTTCTAGACAAAGAAGAGAGGGCACTTGTGCAAGACATTTGTGAAAGCGTGGCAGTGTGGCATCATCCACTGATCGCACTTCTTTGTCAGTGCAACAGCACAACTTGTTTGATCGTATGCACATCATTTATCTTTTCTTTTCTTTTCTTAATTTATTCTAGCTATTTCATTTGGGAGGTTCCAAAACTGAAGCATTTTTCTTGTTAAACCCTCCTTGAAGATCCATTACATAAAATTAATTTACCTCAATTACCGAACATAATATGCCGAGACGCTGCAGTTTTTGTCATTTTAAATCAACTGGACCTATTTTTAATTACTTTTTTCAAAGAGTAATTAATTAAGTTTCTGGAAAACTGATGTCTAGCTTGTATATCTTTTCTTCCAGAAGCAAAGACGGAGGTAAGTAAGTTTCATATGTGGACAGTTCTAGTTCGTAAGAAGATAACGGAGTTGCAAATTAACATTCCAAATTTTGTAGAAATCTTTGAGGCCTACGAAATTGGTCTGGATGAAAAGTTGAGAAGCTCATGATCTATCAACTCTAATCGCTGCTGCAGTCAAAAGTCTAAAACTAAAGCTTAATCTGTGATTTAAAATTCATCCTTATTACTCATCATTTTATTTAACAATTTGCTAGCTTTAAAGGTGCAACTGAAATTATTTATGTAGTCAAGTTTGATTTTATATTGTTATATGATTGTCGTATACCACGAAAGTTTACGGGGTATTTAATTATATATTTATAATATGTAGAGAGATTTATGTATATATGAGGTACTGTCTCATCAAGCATAGATATTAAACTATGGAGAACAGAGGTCCTACAACAAGGAAAATGGAGCTCTATCTGAGAAAGGTTTCTTTTTGTAAATGCAGCAGTAGTGCAAATTTTCTAATGTCTAAATTAAAACTCGTCCTACTTTGATAATGATTGGAAAGAAGATCGTCATTTTAGAAATAAAAGACAGGCCGCTGCCAACTATTTCAAAAAAAAAAAAAGAAAAAAAAAGAAAAAGAAATAAAAGACAGAAAAATAAAGGTGAATATACCTTCCAGAGTCCTTCATTAATTAAGCTAATTGTGCATACTGTCGAAATCCCCTTGTTAACGTTGTTAGTGGTAATATTCAATAATTTACACCAAAAGAAAAATTATAAAATAAGCCAATAATTCCATAGAATAATCAGACATTGCATTCTTAAAGAGAAATATGGTAGATCTGACTTTGTCTTTCTTCGCAAGTTTTTCAATGCTACTGAAATATGAAAAAGCAACTAATTATTCCAGCCCATTAAAAAACAAGCCTGATATTTTATATCTTAATTTATTTGTATTAGCTCGTGAATAGTTGAATGGGCTTCGGAATGTAATGGGCCTGATCCGTATTGCTGTCGCACCAGGAACTCTCGTTAGTGAAAAGAAAAATTATCAGGCATGCTTTATGCAAAAGAATTCATTACAAAATTTATCAGATACATACAACTTCTTGGAAAGAAAACAATTAGTATGCTGACACCAAAATGGACCACATGCAATTTAACGGTTTTGATACTGTCTTGTAAACAGAAAACACAAAACAATTTTAGTTTGTTTTAAAAAAAAATAGGGAATAAACAGGTGAATCCGTGAATATATGGCTGCCGAGTGAAATGTTTTTTTTTTTAATCAATAAAGGGCGAAAAGGCCCGCCTTTATGCTTTGTAGGTAGTACAAATTAAATGTCGCTGGCTCGCTGTTATCAATATATCCATTTGAGATTTCCAGTCAATTAATGCAAAAAAATTTATTAATATCCATAATTAAATAAAAAATTACAAAAAACCCAAGGTTTTTGGGTTTTATAAAAATGGTCAAACCGTCAGAAATTCTAGCTGCCCATTTCTTTTCAGAGCCGCCAGGAATTCTGACTGTTCTGGAATATTTCCTTTTTTTTTTTTTTGAGAATTGAGAAATAATTGGATAGTATGCAAGTAATAATTGAGATACCAAAAAAATAAAAATTATTCCAAAGCCATCAGAATTCCTGGCCCCTGAAAAGAATGAGCAGCCATAAATGTTCCTGTCAGTTTCACTCAACTATATATCAATAAATATCATATGCTTGTGAATTCAGCGCCTTGTTCTTGTCACTATATTAAAATTGTAGGTGACAGACATCAAGGCGACGTACTGCTGAAGTTTTTCAAAGCAATATGGCTTCTGCCAAAACGACAGGAAACAGTCTCCTAATTATTAATTAATATATTAAGTGGATTTAAATATCTTCAATTTTCTTGCCTCCATCATGTTGTTCAATTTTAGATTTGGAATAACAAAAAATTGACCTCAACTGTGCATCGAATTATGCCAAACTCTAGTTACCTCATCCTTCTCTCCTATCTGGTTATCTTTCTCTCCCTTCCTAGCTTCAACAGAGCAACCATACGCATACTCGTCGGCACGTGCCACTCAAGCGGCTTCCTTACCGGCAAGGCCGGGTTCTGCACCACCCAGAACTATGCCGCCTGCTGCCAGACCGGCCAATTGTACCTCCAATACCGCTGTAACCAGCGCAACCCCGGCAATCATGTACAAAACTAGTTTTGCTAACACAATTGCCAAGTGCAAGAACAGGACGTACACTGACGATGATGTGGTGGTCGTGTTGTCTACCGGATGGTATGACGGTGGGTCCCGGTGCACGAGAAATATAACGATCAATGCAAACAGCGGGAATAGCGTGACCGTGCAAGTGGTAGGAGAGTGTGATTCAGTGAATGGATGTGATGTGGCGCAAGGCAATGCGCCACCGTGTGTGGAGAATGTCGTGATGGCTTCACCGGCCGTGTGGGAGCAGCTCGGTGTGCCGCCATCGCAGAGTAGCAAGTTGGATATTACATGGTCTGATACCAAGTTGAGCAAGTAATGATTGCAAGCTTGAGAATACGGTTCATTCCAAGGACCAAGGTGTTGATTTTTTTTTTTTTTTAGAAGAAAAAAAAACATTTTTTAATACATAATGATGTATGTAGAACATTGAAGAGAAAAAAGAATTCCTACTCCAAACCCATAAAAATCATAACTAATTGTGATTATTCATTATGTTTATATTGGCCGAAGGATTTTGTTTCATAGTGTGATCTTATATAAAGGAGATGAAGTTGTGAGGAAGTATGTATGTCCTTTTTTCTTTTGAATCCATTCATTGGTTTTCTGGAGAGGAACAAGACTTCCCCACAGTAACCAAGCATTTATTGAAAATTGTTTTTTTTATCAGTTTTTATCTCATAGTAGGAGTGAAAACGTAGTGGATATGGAGCGAATAGTGGTAAAATCATATCTATATTTTTTTTTCTGATACAGATATGAAACAGATATCAGATATATTATACAGATACGGATCCAGATCAAATATAATATTTATTAAAAATAATATAAAAATATTAAAGTCCATATAATATTTATCTAATTATAATGATGAATAACATAAATTTTTCATAATATATATTAAAATATATAGTATATATCTAATATTCGGATATGGATAATTGAAACATAAAATCATATCAGTATTCTTATTCACACATTTTGAATATTGAATATCCACATCTCAGTTTTTTTAATACGGATCGGATATTATTCATAACCGTTTTCATCCCTGCTCACAAGGCTATAGTAAAAAAAGAATTGCATTTTTTCATTTGTACAATAGCGGCTGATCTGTGAACTTGTAAAATTGTAATCCTGCTGAACCGGGTTCATATCTTGGTTTTCTTGCTATTGCTCAGCGAGCATCTGAAACAGGAGAGCAGTTTGGGTCCGATGCCCATCGGACTCAAATTGAGTTCAGTGGACTCCATAACTGTCCGATTTACTTTAAAATACGTGCATATTATTTTAATATCTGTATGCATGTACACGGATCAGACTGTTATGGATTTCATCGGACCAAACTGCTCTCCTGATCAAGAAACAGTCGATCGAATTTTACTGTGCAAAAATCAAAGCGCAACTAATTATTCCCGCCTATTAAATAAACGAGTTTGATATTTTAGATCTTCAATTTATTTACATTAGCCCGTCAATAGTGTAATGGGCTTAGGAATGCAATTGGCCTGATCCGTATTGCTTTGCGGAAGCTTTTCACAGTATCAGTTCCAGACTCCTGCGTAGCAGTATATCAGCCTCCAAATCCCAACATTTTTACAATTTCTAAAAAGTCTGTTTTGTGAACAATTATAATTTATCAGGCATGTTTTATGAAAAAAGAATTCATTACAAAATATATCATATATAAGCCACTTCCTGGAAAACTTGTTTTATGCAAAAAGAATTCAATTAAACGGTTTTTGATACTGTCTTGAAATCTTTTTTAGGCAAGACAATTTTTGTTTGTTCAAAAAAAACCCACCTTTATTTTGAAGAAAACACAGCAGCTCCTCAATTATACAAAATTGGATAAGATAACTTTCCCTTTTGTTAGAATGAAAGAAGATGCAAACACTTGATTGCCTTGCCGCAATTCTATAAACAAAGATATTAAAAAAAAAAAATTTACAAATTGTTATCGTTTTATATACTTTACGGTCAATGCGTAGCACCAAAGTTTTGTTCTACGAGAAAAGATTCTCGAATAGTACAAAATGTCACTGGTATCAAAATATTCGTTTCAGTCCATGTGTATATTATGTCAGTTTCACTAAACTCTCATATCATATATTTGTTAATTCAGAGCATTGTCAATATATTAAATTATAATTGGCTGACATCAAGGCGACTACTCTCAAAAGTTCTTCACATCATGTTTTATTTTGGAGTAAGAAGGGAGTAGACTCTTTAATTCACAATTAAACAGTTAAATAAGAAGTAAAACATGAGAAATAATAGAGTAAGAAATGACTCAGTATGGAATAACTTATTTTACTTATTTAAGTGAATTACTCTTTGCTCCACAATTAAACAGTCAAATAAGATATAAAATATAAAAAGTAATAGTGTAAGAGGTAACTTCATCTGAAATGATTTACTCTATCTATTTAAGTGAATTAGCTTACTCCATTCTGTATTTGTATAGTCTATTGCTATAAAAAGAACTATATTTTTCAACATCTTACTCTATTAATATAAAAATAATATAGAGTAAATAATTTAATCATCTTGAATTGTACTCCACAATCAAACATTGCGTCAAAGTCTTACGGGCTATGGCTTCGGCCTAAAAGTTTTTTTTTGATGGTCAGTCAGCAAGTGTTGGCGATAAATATATTGATTAAAAAAGGTTTATTTACACAATGGCCCGTAATTATAATAACATGTTACGATCCTAGTTCCCGCTAATTGCTACAAAATTCCGATCCCTCATCGTCTCTACCCCATTCTCTATCACTGTTGGTCCCAGACAATGTTGTAAAATGCGGTTTTGTTCATGCATGCGGATGGCCACCGCATACCGCATATGCGGTATGCGGCCGCATATGCGGAATTTCATGCGGACTTATATATGCGGATTTTAAACTATATATTAATTTATTTCCACTCAAAACATGCAATATATTCCCATTAAAAATCATTCAAACAATAAATTCGCACATATGCGGACCAATATGCCGACATATGCGGCTCAATTGCACATATGCAGACCAATATGCGGAAATATGCGGAAATATGCGGCCCAATATGCGGCCGCATATGGAAAACCGCATATTTGAGACCGCATGAAAATTTTCATGCGGTTTTCGACTGCAAAAGCATATGCGGCCGCATATGCGGTCCATGCGGCCGCATTTAACAACACTGGTCCCAGAAACTGATATCTATGGTTGTGTCATTTATTAATAAATGCACTGGTTTGTTCTTGTTAGAGAAGAGCCTTCTGTTTCTTTCTCTTCAGATTGCCCCGACTCCAGCGGCTCAAATCCTATCCCATAGGCTTCGGCCTAAAATTAAAGTTCTTTGTCTGGAATTTTTTTTTAAGTACTTCTCTACGACGTACAGTTCTTCAATATAAATCCCTTTTTAGGTGCTTCTCTACAGTTCTTTGTCTGGAATTGGGGGCTGTCTTCCCAAACAAAAAATCATTTCTCTCTAATTTCCAAAAAGAAAAATAAAAGAGAAATATATTTCGTTGCACATTTGTTATTCCAATTATAAAGGAAAAGAAAAAAAAAAGTAAATAAGAAAAGAGAAAGTAGGCTCCTTAAAAAGCTACAGCTAATTAATTTCTCAAACAAATTATAAACTGTATGTATATGATCAAGAGATCAAGTGTCAGTCCATGTGATGTTATACACATCCGTGTTCGGGTTGAGCCCGAGCGCCTTCCACACAGCCTCAGATGCATCGACAATATTACACGCACATGGCGGCTCGAAATTATGCACTGCATCACATCCCTCGGTCGAATCGCACTCATCTACCACTTTCGCAAGCACGCTCCTGCCATTGCCATTGATCTTTATATTCTTGAGGCATCGGCTTTTTTTTGCGAACCAGCCACTCGACAGAGCAACAATCAACTCAGTATCATTGTGAAACTTGTTGTCACATTCTGATGGACCCCCGCCATCTCCACCGGCTTCAAAACTGTTAAGCGTCATGACAGCATGCGTGCAACGAGTAACCGGAGGTGAATTGTTGTACTGCGGGTAGAGTTTTCCGGTTACGCAACACTCTGAATCGTTTTCCGGGTTACACGTGCCAGCCTTGCCAGTTAGATAACCGCTAACTTTGCACGTGCCATGCTTGTGGTTGCCGGTAACAAATGTGAGTTCTGAGTGAGCAAGGAGGTATAGAGTAATGAGAGGGAATAGTAGGATTCTAATTCTACGCATCTCTCTCTCTTTCATACAAACTCTGTTTTGGAATAATCAAATGTAGAGATATTTTGGTGTTATATAGACTTCATGGGGTTGACAATCATTGTCAATCTCAACCAGCACTGTTACAGTGAATAAAAAAAGAGATGTTGTTTGATTTGAATTTTCTTTCTATCATTTCTACTTCAAATCTTCTTTCTCTAATAAAATGCTTTGTGAAGGCTTTTCACCAAATATCTCCAGTTGACTATATTCAATCTTGGTAGCCCTAGCCACTACCAAGCTTTCAAAAAAATATATATATATCTCCAGTTGACCCCAGATTATATTTAAAACGATTATTTTAAATAAGCTTTTACTTTTTTCTAGAAGTACCTTTTTTTAGGCTCTTACTAAAAAAAAGTACTTTTAGTAGAGTTGCGGCTTCATGTCTTGATACCTTTAGTTGAAGATAAGGCTTTTTGTTTTTGTTATTTCATTTATTTGAATTTGATTTGATAATTCCTAATAGCATTGCTGCCAAGGACTTGAGCAAAGAACTGATTGGACTGCAGATTTTCTGTCAAATTAAATATTAACCGAGTGAGACGAAATATTACTTATTAGTTTAGATGAAAACTAAATTATTTTTTTACTTATTTTCTATTTCACATTGGCAACAAAATTGAACAAGAAAAACAGTAAAAAAAAAAAAATTTAAAAACATATATAAAATTTTGGCATACATTTTCACATGGAGATCATATTCATGAGCTTTTTTTTTTTTGTGTTTTATTAAGTAAAGATTGGAAGTCAACGCCACTGAACTCTTTAATATTTATAAAGGATTGTCTTTTTTTCAAATTACGAATATTATATTTATGAACGGTTTGAATTGATTGTTTAATCTTTAAAAATTTAAATATGAATCCACAGTACGACATTTGTGCATTATGCACAGTACCATAGCCTCACTCTTAATTTAATATATTATGGTATATATGCATAATAATTATTGGTCCTTTTATATATAATAATATCAATTCCTAACTTAGAATGCTGATGGCTATCAGATATCCCCTACACTAACACAAGCTCTTATCTCCAAGATCCAGTGCTATCTACCTCCTATCGAAATACAAAATACATAACAGAATAAATGTGTTTTTACCTTTTAAGAAAAATAAAAGATATTAAAGTGACAGGACAATGAATGCCAATTGGATCATTTTCAGTTTATAAATTATTTAGTTTCTGTTTGACTTGGTCCAATTTCAACTTGTCTGGTGGAGTTTTAGCTGTTTATGTTGACTGGCGGAGATGGTCAAACGGAGTTGGCTAGATGTAGCTATTCATAGTAACTATTGTACAGTGACTGGTCAACGCTGGCACCATCCTTCAACCGGATTTTCTTTGCTTTTAATACAAATAAATAGTAGGAAAAATAGGGAATTTTGACAGGCTGATTTTTCATCCTATAGTTTGAATCCAATTTTATGTGAACAATTATCTATTCAGTTCAAATAGTGGTAGAGTTGGTGGTAAATTGAGTTTAAAGGAAATGGCCAAGGATGTAAAATGGATGTTGAAATTTGGACATTTTTAGTTTGTTCTGATAAGGAGAAGGGTAGATTATTTTTTTTTCTTTTAATAAAGTTGAGAATTAAGTCAATTAATTAGTTTAATATTTATCAGAGATCTTTGATTGAGTTTCGAACCTGCAACTTCATACATAGAGAATATGACTTTTGTCACTAGATCAAATATCAAAAACTGAGAGATAACTTAGTTAACAATTAGACTCAGAAATATATTCTAAGTTTCTAACACAGTAACACTTATAATTTACAGTTAATGAAACGGGCATATGCATGCATTTTTTTTTATGAAAATAAAGTCAGATCTAACTTAATAATCAGCCCTTAATAAAAGGCAGATTATTCGGCTGGGATAGTGGGTATTTAGTTTCCACCAAATCTATTTAAAGTCAACCGAGAGATCTCAACACACCTTTTCTCTTCTTCTTCTTCTTGTTTTTTTTTTTTTTTTTTTTGGAGGAAAGACACCTTTTCTCACTATTCAAACATGTGCACAGATTTATTTTCTGAACGCAGCTTGATACAAAAGAATTTATTGGTTCCATAAAGGAATTGACGACAAACTATATTTAGTTACTATGGGAACTGACGTGAAAATTATTCAAAAAAATTAAATTTAAATTTAGAGTATATCAAATTTAACAAACACTATCAAATTTAGATGACACTTATTCTGAGCACATTTAAGTTTTAATATTGACAAGTGTAGATTGTCCGTTACTAAATAATTTTATTCTTAAATATTGTTTTTTTTTTCATTTTTTTAATAAGTTTATTCTTTGTTGTTAGAGAAAATAAACCCTCATATACTACTAATCTTGAGCTTGATTGGAGTTTTACTCTAATAACCTTAGAGTAATGTCATTTATTGGAATTGGTTGAGATGCAAAGTTTTAAGACTAATTATGTAGTTGATCAAAGCCCACTCCGAATATAACATAATGAATATGATTAAGCCCACTTCAAGATTTATGTAATTAGGTTAAACAACTAAATACTGCCCTGTTGTCTCTCACTTGTTTTTAATTCTCTCTCAAACCCAACAAGATAGGCCCGCACATTGTTTTAATTAAAATTTTATATGACAGTTTACATAGTGAAATAAATTAGTTATTAGTTTCGTTACGTTACGTCACGGGTACATCACGATACATATGGCCAATCGCATGGTATATCTTCCTTAATAAAAAAAATAGCTAGTCACACAAACTAATAGGGTCACAACACGTCATATCATGTGACACTTTTCATAACTAATTTTTTCAACATTTTTTTTGTCATATTTTCTTATTTTTAGTATATTTTTGTATGAACAAATTTGAAATTTGAAAAATAATAATAATTAAACATGATGGTTGATGAGTCATTATTTGTGTGACGTTCTTATCATTTTAGTTGTGTCATTTCATATCACTAAATGTACATTAGAAAAAACAAAAAACAAAAAAAACACAGTTATTGCACATATTTTTGCAACGAATAATTGCTGTAAAAACGCCCAGAAAACGATTAAATCATTTTGCAAAGAACCGTAGATATCTAGCATATAAATTCCTAGAAATAGCCTATTCTAATAACACAAAAAATTTAGATTATCTATTCTAGTTATTCTAACTCAACCAAACACCAAATAAACTGAATAGTTTAATCTAAAAAATAACATATTCTCAACACAACCAAAGAGTATCAATTGATAATACCATTGACTTCAAGTGGATTATTTTAAGTTCATAATTCCGATTTTTTTATTAATAGGAAAATAATTAAATAAATATCGTGATTAAGGAATGTTTCCGAATTTTTGCGAAAAGGAGGAAAACCGTGATTTTGGATAATGGCCAGAGGACGTCAGCCAAAATTGCGGCCCGATTAGCAAAAACAATTAGTGTGGCCCGATTAGCAGCGGGACCTAAACTTAGGCCGTTAAATGGAATCACGGCCAAATGGTCCGTTATTTAAGACAACGGCTAGGCCGTTATTTAAGACAACGGCCATTTGAGTTTTCTCAGTTTCGATTGCCCCTTCGTATATAATATTAATATAATATTAAGAAAACGATAGAAGCAGAGCATACGAAGGGGCCATCTGACCATGAAAACGATAGAAATATTAATATAATATTTCTATCGAAGGAGCATATTAATATAATATTAATATAAATTTAAGACACCGATACGAAGGAGCATAATATTAATATAATATTTAAGACAACGGCCATTTGACCATATCAATATAATATTAAGAAAACGATAGAAAGATTCAAAGGTAAACCTGCGAACTTTCATACGAAGGGGCAATCGAAACAGAGAAAACTCAAATGGCCGTTGTCTTGAATAACGGCCCATTCTGGCCGCTGTCTTAAATAACGAACCATTTGGCCGTGATTTCATTTAACGGCTCAAGTTTAGGTCCTACTGCTAATCGGTCCGCACTAATTGCTTTTGCTAATTGGGCCGCGATTTTGGCTGACGTCCTCTGGCCGTTATCCAAAATCACGGTTTTCCCCCTTTTCGCAAAAATTCGGAAACATTCCTTAATCACGATATTTATTTAATTATTTTTCTATTAATAAAAAAATCGGTTCATAATTTGTTGTCCATACCATGCAAGGACTCTTTAAGAAGGCTGGACGAATCAAATTATCAATAAATAAACCCTGAACCAGAAAGAGAGGAAAAAAAAATGCACAAACTATCTCTCCTTTCTCTTTACACAACTCTCATTATTTTCCTATCCACACTTCATTCAAACAATGCCACAATCCGCATTGTAATTGGCACATGCCACGCAAGCAGCTACCTCACCGGCAAGTCGGGCTTCTGCACCACCCAAAACGACGCTGAGTGTTGCGAAGACGGCCAATTGTACCCACAATACCGGTGCTCTCCTCCCGTAACCGCCAATACAATTGCCGTCATGTACATCGGCAGTTTCAGCCGAGGCAGCGACGGTGGAAGCGCAACAGCCTGCGATAGAAAATATTACGGTGATAAACAAGCAGTTGTTGCGCTTTCGACGGGTTGGTACGATGGTAGGTCCCGATGTTTGAAGAACGTAAGAATAAGTGCGAATGGGAATTCGGTGTTGGCGAAGGTGGTGGATGAATGTGACTCAGTAAATGGATGCACAGCGGATCAGAATTACGAACCGCCTTGTGGGCCCGATGCAATAACGGCCTCGCCGGGTATTTGGGACGGGTTAGGCGTACCTGAGACTCAAAGGGATGAACTGGCTGTAACCTGGTCTGATGAGCTGTTTGGCTAGTACGAAGGGCATTTTCTTTTATAATTTTTTTATATTTAATTGGTAGAATTTAGCAGTGTTGTAAAAAACATCAGTAAGTCGATTAATTGGCTAATTAGTTATTAGCAGTGATTAAACTATCACGGATTTTTCCAACTAATCGGTCGATTATTCTCGATTATGACTAATTATTCTTGTTTATTTCCTACTAACTTAAGCACCCTAAAAATATAACTTTTGTTTATTTCCTACTAACTTGACTTCAGACTTATAAACATATATAATATTGCTAAAAATACTAATACAAAAGTTATAATATGACTAATTTCCTAGTAAAAGATACTAATACAACTTTTGTTTAAAAATATATAATATTATTATGGTTCCTACTAACTAAACAAAAAAATTACTGCTATTATATTAGTATCTTTTACTTTTCTGATCTGTATTTGTCAGATTTGAAACCTTTCCAAACTATCTAATCTAAATCAAACATCTCTAGCTGATCTCAACCCAATGGGGTTTAACCATATCCCACAATGATAGCGGATCCGTATCCTCTGCTGCAGTTTTAAAGTGCAGCAGAGTGCTGCACTTTTGGACGGTTCAGATTTAATCTCCAGCCGGTGAGTGCTCGGATGATGGAGGGAGCAGTATTAATTTTGCTTTAAAATTCGTGCAAAAATTTTATTTCGTCCGTCCGATCAAAAATTAACGGACGATATTAAAGTGCAGCACTCTGCTGCACTTTAAAACTGCAGCAGAGGATGTGATTCCCAATGATAGCAGTATGAAAGCACAACAAGCCACAAATACCAACAAATAATGGAACATTTTTTAATGAATAAGTTCAGAAAAAGAAAGAAAGAAAAAAATACTACAGATGCTAAACAAGGTTCCAGAAACACAACAGGCTAACTAAAAGTCAGAAATCCATAAATCCCTAACTAATTTGATTTATTACAAATTGCCAGAATCTCTACAGCCTCCACATTTATTCAGAACATTACACACCATGTCCTTTAAAAGGCATCCAACAGAGCACCTGAAAGCAAAGCACCCAAAAATGACAATGGAACCGAATTATTAATTGAATCCAAACAAACAAATAGGCAGCAAAAGATGCAAGAACAGCTCCAACTCGAAGCAACAGGTATGGCACATTATATACCCAGACTGACAAACTCTGTACCAAAGTCAACATAAGAATTTATTGAGTTTTGGTGATTTAACAATGGACGTGAACTGGATTCTGCAATTAGAAAACCTTTTGCATTTTTAAAAAGACAAGCTGATATATGAGGAAGAAACTCCCCATATCTTCATGATATTTAAGATAAACTATATTTCAAGACACAAAAACTAAGAGGTGTGAGCATGACAACCTGTTTTATGAGAATGCAGATCTCAACCAAACGTTCCTCTGCACTTGTGGGACCCGCACAGACATGTCTTCCTCTTGGTACTTTCCCCTTCACTCAGACCATAATCATACGTCAGCTCAGTCATAGGCGGTATATGCTTCATGGCGAAAAATACAATATGAGGATGCCCCTCGTCAGTATGATCATGCACCACAGGTTGCCAAAACAAATTCGGGGAACAGCTGTGATTAATAAACCTCGACATATTTCCCATGTTTTTTGCACTTACAACAAAATTTAATTTCTTTGTGGCATCCCCTAGATCATCTGAACTAGGTTCGCCTAGCAGCTTTGGACCTCGGTTCCATTTGAAAGACTGGTCAGTGTACACTGGCCTGAACAAGTATTCATCATCCTGCTCTCCATTGGATTCTGAACTGGAGCTGTCCATTACCTCACCAGTAAACTCACAGATGAACGTGCCAGATCGAATGGGCTCCCAGCAACGTAGGCCCCACCCACGGTCAGCAGTCTTGAAAACCTCAAAATGGAGTTGCACCCCCTTCTGGGTTAACCTGCTCCTACAGCTTATCCCACACCCGCATGACCCGCCACACTCATACAACATTGGTCTGCGGCTTACCAGAACCCCCTGTGCACTGTAAGGTGGGTGTCCCCCATTTTTTGACGCGCACGAACAGTTAGTGTCTCCCGGCAAGCACACAGTTGTGCATACACAACCCTCGGTCTGTTTGCTAGGGTTTATCCCATCTTTATAAGTTAGAGTGGTGGTGTAGGTAAAATGACCAGGTTGTCCCTTTACTTCATCGACTTCATTTACTACACAAACAGGTCTGGATTCTTTACCTGCTGAGATATCTGCTACGACAACATCCCCTCGGCTCGATGGGTCAATGCACCACTTCTCGGCCTTTTTCCAGAGGGATATCCCATCGGGTTGACCCGGTTCTCGAAACAATTTGTATTTAAACACCTTAAAGCCTGACCCTGCTTTCTCAGTCCATGAATGGCGTATCTTGTATAAGCCGTCATAGACATAAATTTTACCATTGGGAGGATTTGCATGGTCTTTTACGCTGCGAACAACTCTTACCTCATTACCATGCTTCAAGCTATTCTCTAAAGCCAGATTTCCTTTTACCAACTTCTGGTCATTTTTGGTAGACATCCCCTGACCCGAGTATACTAGCGTATCTACATCATCCTCAGCATTTTCATACATGCCAGATGAGACAATACTAACAGCCAACCTATCCTCATCTTCCCCTTTGGTATAGTCTATACCGGCAACAGTTTGGGTGTTCACCCCGACCAAGCACATTTCTATACGGAAAAAATACATGTCCCCGACTTCTATCCCAGGTATGTGACCGATGGTCTTTGATCGGTTTACACGCAAATCATTGCTCATCATTATTGAACCAGCTTTCAAATGTTGTGCGTTTTTAACCTGGTTTGCCTCATCTAATTGTAATATGCGGCGTCTTAATGCATCAAATGTCATAAGCACCTCTTCTACCGACTCCCTTGGGTTGAGGGAGAGTGACAGGGGCACAACTGTAATATCACCAGCAACATTTTCTTTTTGCTTTTTTGGAGTTTGTTCCAGCTTTCTAGGTCGTCCTCGTCCTCTCTTGCCGGTTGATGTACCCACTTTTGCAGGTGATGCGCTGAATATACCGGTCGATGTACCAGCTATACCGGTTGTATCAGGAGTAATCAGCTCACTCTTGCGCTTTCGACCTCTACGCTTCTTGACCTCTCCAGTTGAGACAGGAGGCACATAAGGGGATTTCATTTGAACAGGGGTCGGGTTTAAGACAGATTTTTTCAACTTGGGGCCTTTCAGGGCTTTCAGTGTAGGTGCACCAGATGCACCCATGAAAAATTCTGGTGGCGGCATTTGGCCCCCGGTGAAGCCTGGTGGGTTGCTCCCGGACTCGGGATTTGGTAAATTATAGGGGGTTACACACACAAAGGAGGGGTTGTTTGGAGGTGTGTAGGTATTAAATCCTTGTGGAGCAGGAAACATAGGAGCTAGGGTTCGAATTGGTTTTACATCTAAAACTGTTATATTTTCCTGCGCAGCTTGAGCTGATTTTCTAGGCCTACCCATGTCTAAGCCCTTTAAAAACTCAAAACTTTGATTGCCTGAAATAGAGAGATAGAGAAGAGTTGCTAAAAGTTAAATAAAGTAGATATTAGAGCAAAACAGACTGTAAACTTTAACTAAAAAGGAAGGAAAATCTGAAACTAAGCAATAAGACCTTGAAGTTTAAACAGATCTAAGAAAGATTTTCCTACCTGAGAATGCGGCAGGGAGATGGTGAATTTCACACTACTAGCTCTAGGGTTTGAATTTAACTAGAGGAATGCCTCGCTTTGCTTCGGCAATGGCAATTGTGACGGATTTTATGAGCTGTTAATGATACAAAGACAAAAAATGCAATACATATGAACAATAAAAAAAAAACATAATACATACACTATAATTTTTGTACATAAACTAAGTTAATACTACCTATGACAGTTTCAGATTTATGTCTAAGCACAGAAGTATTGCGTAATACCTATAGGTTCTGTTTGAGAGAAGGATATGTTGGCTACAATTACACATTATCCCTAAGCCACGGTGTTGTCAAACACAATCATTATATATAAATAGTTTTATTGAAATAATTCCAAGTATTCTCCTCATAGAAACAATGAACAAAATATAGTGCATAAATAGTTGTTGGTACTAAGTCCGAGGCATGAGAAAATTACAACAATTAGTTAAACCAAAATGCTTGCAGTATTTAAAAAAGTTCACCAAGCCTCTTGGTGAACTTAGCTCCAAAACTTACCGAGTTGGCTTCAAATCACAAATCCAAACCATTAAAACCAATCCACTTCACGAGTGATGAGTTTGCATGCAAAGTTTTTAAATTTTTGAATTAATTTAATATAAAGTCAAGCAGTAAAAGAATGTTCAATATATGAATGCATTAAAATTAATTTATACTCCTTCTAACTTTGACCACTTGACATTATACTAAATTAATTCGGGAATTTAAAAACTTTCCATGCAAACGAATCACTCATGAAGTTGATTAGTTTCAATGGTTTGGATTTGTAGTTTGAAGTTAATTCAATAGTTTTTTTTAACTAAGCTCACCAATTTTCCAATACAAAAAGTTATTTCATTTCCTTTTTGTTCTGGTAGGACCAAAAATTCACAGGTTATGAACCTAGTGCTGCTGCGAATTGGGTAAAATTTAAAGAAAAATTTAACTTATAAACTGAAAACATATAAGAATTTTTTTGCATAAACTTGAGGAACTGAAGGTTAAAAACTGAAAAGAAATAAGGTGGGATCTAGGGTTTTCGGTCCACACTTGTCACGTTCTCATCTCAGTTTGATAATAGTCGTTGAGAAAAGTGACTTAGACAATTTGCGAAGTAAAAGAGATGAAGCTGAGGGGCAGATGTGGCAAGCCCACGGGTAGCGATTTAATTAAAATAAAGAGACTGACAAAAGGGCCCAACACTTCTCTGCAGAGTGGGACACAACAGTCAGGAATGGAGAAGGACATAGGCGCATTAACTGGAGAACAGAAACAACAGATATTAGGAAGTTCAATGGAAAAGTTCAGCAAGTAATAGGCTGACGTGTCGCACTGAAAAATGAATAGAAAGATCTAGACTAGGAAACTTAGCAATTCTTGCTGGAGTAGCATTGCCTATATATAGAGGCAAACATTATAACCAAACTGATTATGAAAAAGATTATCAATTTGTTGTGTTCACCACTTTATTTTCTGGCTTTCACCATTTTCCTGTATCAAACTAATAGTTCAAATTTCTCTGAATCCTTTAGTTTCTCTGAAATATTTGCAATTCCAAGTTCGATTAGGTTCAGAAACTCACAAAATTTAAAATTTTGGATGAAATATTTGAACTTTCCCCTAAAAATCTATGGTTTTCAGCGATAAAGAGAGAGTGTGAGAGGTAAAGAGATGAGACTTAAATCTAGAGAGAGATGGGAATTACCAGATCGAAACGCAGCAGGAGATGAGGCTGTGGCGGGTCGAGAGAAGGCGAAGAGGGGCCTTCACTGTTGGAACGGATTCGCTAGGGTTTTCTTCTCAGGAGAGGGTCGGACGAAGAGCAACTGAGAGAGAGCGAAAGAGAAGTCTCGATCCTCTGAAGTAACTCAAATTTTGAGTTTATATCTAGACCGTCCGATCAGAATCCGGGATAATCCGGCCCAGGTGGATGCACAGATCTCCTTTAAAATTCGTGCTGGAAAAGATCTGACGGTCCTGTCTAAACTCAAAATTTAAGTTATGAATGAATTCGCGAAAGAAAGGAGAAGCGGAGGATTCATTTCCATCCAGAGCCCCTAATCCTTGCTCGAATTTTGAAGATCATCTGACGGTTAGAAACACAATTGCACGAAGGGCCTCAACTACCGATAGGCGATAGCACGGAAACCATTTCTCAGAATTAGATACACAGATATATTTGAATGCTAACATTTTAGGGGTGCAGATATTATCTGACCGTATTTAAATTCATACTAAAAAAATAGATATAGATATCTGATATCCGAATATCTGTGTAGATACGGATTTTAATTATCCACATCCGAATAGTAAATATATAATATATAGTTTAATATATATTGTAAAAAAAATTATGTTATACACTACTATAAAAAACAGATACGGATATCTGGATTCGTTTTATATCTGATGTATATCTATAGCCGTCTAATATCCGGTCCCTATCTGTATCGGTTTATAAGCAGATACAGATATAGTTTTGCCACCATCGGATCCGTTTTTACCCCTATAACATTTTGTTTCTGTTTTCTTTTTCTTTTTTTTATATATTCCCTCTTCTCTGAAAAACAAAAATGTTTAAATTTGCAAAGAGAATGGGATAGAATTTGAGACTGGTTCCCGTTATTTCTTTTGAACAAAGTTTTACCAACGTGCAAATGATGATAAGGAAACAATCCAAAAGAATTATGGAAAAATAAAAATTAATCGAGCACAGTCCCGACTAGACTCGTTTGACTTAAATCCATTAGTAAATTTAACAATTTTCGCAATATTAAAAAGAAAAAAAACAATTGTACCACTTATATGCATCTTTATTTACATCTTGAATTGATTTATATTTTTAAAACTATTTTATTTGATGATAAAAACAGTAATAAAAAAAGTTTTAACTATCCCATTCTGGGTCTCATTCAACTCAGTTCAATCAGTCTCAAGATCAGTTCACAAAATCATCAAAGCCTTCATTACATTGTTTGAAGTCCATGTGAATTGATAAATATTACTGAGGGTACACTGCAAATTTGATAATTTAAACTCAGCAAACAAACAAGCATCTCAACGACACACAAGTGAAAAATTAAATCCACGGCAAGCGTCGACAAAAAAGAACCGCACTCAACAAAATTATGACACCAGGTCTTCAAAAAAATTAAGACTGCTACGTCCTCCAAAACCTACCAACTTCATTCTTCCTTGACATTGGAACTACGATTTTTGGAGCTCCAACCCACATTTTCAAAAAACTGAATTTTAAGGCTAATATAGGTTTCGACAACAGTACTGAAATGCTTCCCGTTTGTGCCTCCTCTTCAGATAATTGATCTGAATTTACATACGCTCTATTACCAGAAGTTTTCTGAGGCTCTTTCTCCACTATTGAACTATATACTTTTGCAGGTTTTACTGCAGATACCCTGCAATTGCAACAAAACAGAACATGACCTCACAGGAAACTAATAGTTTACCCAATAAAAATAGATTCAAATATAATATTCCTTTTTACTGAGGATATGCGTGTGGTAACTCCTACCAAGCTTAAAATTAAATACTCATCACACAATATTTTCTTTCCAACTGCAATTTGATATACACAAGATTTTTTTCCATGCATTCTAGACTCAATTGGGGATGTTCGGCAAAACCTCTTAATCTGCCGAGGATTAAGTCTTAAGGAGGCTTAAGGAACCGATGTTTGGTGTTAATCCGTGGGTGATAGCTAAGGAAACTAAAGGAATGGGTAGAGGTGCCTTAAGACCCGGGCAGATGATTAAGATCTGGGCAAAAGGAGGCTAAAGGAGATGATCTTAACCCGTGCTAAAGTATCTGTGTTCGGTAGGATTAAGCAGCTAAGGAAACTAAAGGAGACTTCTTTAGTCTTAAGGAGGCTTAAGGAAGCCTTGCCGTACAGCATGAATAAATGTCCAGCAATTGACTAATATCAATTTCAACAAAGGTTATTTGACTCAAAAATAAAAATATACCTGCATTCTATATCACATGAGTACTTGAGAAGGTGGGGATAGTCTTCTGTTCGGCCACTGCAATTCCAAGAATTATAATTTATCCGTAGATAATGAGGTTGCATTTTGCAATCTCTAACTCTCTGTGAGACTGTGAGTAGTGAGTGTGTGTATCATTTGAGTTTCAGAGAGAGACAGAGAGAGATGAAGTCTTGTGATCTTACCTGAAGCTAGGAAGTGACATTCTGATCTTAGGCATCCGTTTGTCACTGTTTTCTGATTTTAATACTGCCCAAAAACAAATAACAACCGCTTAAAAAATGGAAATCTAAGTTAACCTCTTTGTCTATCAGTCAATAGAGCAAAAGACAAACTTTACCAACAGAATATAATAAGTTCAGAGTTAGGTTGAATGGAAGGAGACAAAAAATTTGCTAACAGCTCTTTTTAATTAATTAATACAGTTATAGGATACCTACTCAACAGGCTTTTGCAATAAGCTACCTTTTAACAATAAAAAAATAAAAAGAAAGAAAGAAAAAGGAGTTAAACTCTACTAAACCCAACTGGAGAAACAAAAATGAACCTAAAGGAATCTTGAAGGAAAAAAGCACAACTACAATAAGTAACTCAGGGCCCCTCACCTCACTACAAGATAAGTTTATATGCACCTTAAGATAATTAATACTACAAGTCCCCAAGAGTTACACACAACATATAAGCTAGTGTCTAATTTCAAAATGATTTATGGAAGGCCAATTCAACGAGAATTACCAGAAAATGGCAGACTGATATTGCACAATGGCATTTCAAAATATTTTTTAGCCTCTGAGACTTCGATCTCGCCATGCTCCATTTGATTGCCAAAATTTGAATTCATGGCAATGCCGTTGAAAAAGCTTTGACTTCTGTTAGATGATTTCACAGTCGCTGCCACAATTTTCTGTCTCATGAAATATGATGTTTGTTAAAAGTTATGAACCAAAAAGTTCATTTGAAATAATAAGTTCAGAAATAGTGATAAATGAAAGTTATAAGTACCTTCGAAAATGTGGCAGTATGGCTCGGAAGTCCTATTTCCTACAAGAAAAGGGAGTGTTAACATCATACACAAATATAATTATAACAATATTGAAACGTACACACTATTTGAAGTTTCTTTTTTATACTTTTCGTCCGTGATGGCAAGCCTCGTCACTGTTCACCAGTACTCGGGCAGCCCATCTATTGGATATGGTAAAAGGAAACACAATTGTTTATCAGTACAAATACGATTTGACAGGGAAACTCTGATTCATGTAAGAAGTAATGTAAATTGTATGGGGAAAGTACGCGCATGAGGTTGGAGGGTTCCAAACAATTCCGGCAATTACCACAAGCTGCACAATTTCAAAAGTATATTCTTCAGCATATAAGCTTTTGATTGAAGTAAACTCATATAATACATGCATAATTCATACAATTATCAGCATAGTCAAGCCATTAAAGTTAAACTGCTAACCTCGTCAAACTTTCCTGCCGGGCTGTCTTCATAGTGAGCAAGGAAAAACCCCCCAAGGGTATATCTGTAAAATACCAAAATTTGGTGATTTTTTACAAAATAATATACGACCTAAATAGCATATGGGCAAGAACTCTGAAATCTCAAATTCAATGACCTCAAATAATACACATCTTAACAAACTACTACAAGCAACTAAAGAATTGTCATTTTGGCAAAGTTACAGCAAGAGTATAAATGGAAGAGGAAATTATTAGTACCCAAAGGCTTCAACTAATCTGAACTCCTTAGGAATAAAAGCCCGTGCCTTCTTGGCTTTAACTAGGTGGAGCTGGTAAAGTGCACTGAAATAAATCATACCACATTTAATTGCACAGTAAAATAAGAAGAAGAAAAAACAGTAATTGAGAAAGAATAATAAAAATTGAAGAAAGTATGTACTTGCCTGCCTCTGAAAAACCAAGGAGGCCCAATGTGATATTTTGATGGTGTCTCTTCTTTCACCTCCATTTCTCTATTGTAAAAATAGACAACTAATAACCACAGGAGAGACTATTAAGGAAATAACTATTTAAGAGGAGCTAGAGATAAGTAACAGCACAGTACAGTACCTCAAATTTTATAGTCGGAACAGCAATGTATGTAAAAGAAGAAACCTCAAGCAGGAATCAGGAGTTAGTAAGAAGAAATTCGAGGGAATCGGTTTTTAAATTGCAAAAGATTCTCTTTTTAGAGAGGAAGGGAACCAGATCTTATCCAAAGGAATAGTATGTTTATCCAAGAAAGGTTATCAAAATTCATCAAAGTTACTTTAAATCCTGCAAAAGTATAGTTTACTAATCCAGACGTAAGAGTTACAACAAAAGATCAGATTGGGGAAGGGGAAGAAGGGAGAGAAGCTAGAGAGTGACAGCAAGGAGAGAGTGTAAATCAGTATTGAAATCCATAATTTTAATTTCTGTGGTTCATATTTGTATTGTAGATACCAAATTGCTAAAGCTTGGTTGTCTCTTTCCAGAGAGAGAGAGCAGTTTGGGTCTGATGCCCATCGAACTCAAAATGAGTTCGGTGGGATACATAATCGTCCGATCCACTATAAGATTCGTGCGAGTCGCTTTAATATCCGTGTGCGTTTGATTTAATATCCGTGTGCACGGATCTTAAATCGTATCGGACGGTTACGGAACTCAACGGACCCAAAGTTGCCAAACTGCTCTCCTTTCCAGAACACCTGTGCAATGAGCCCCGAATTTCCCCTTTCTTTTTAATTTAAATTGAAGGAGAAGAAAAGACAAAAGAAGAGAAGATAAAAGCCTCCCCGAGTCCCGACAAATGGTACGGGAAAAAGAAAGAGTGCGTATCCTCTGAGATATCACATATTGCGTGACTGACGTGTCCGGTGCCTATTCGTGGATAGCGCGGGGACCAGTATTATTATAGGTTTGAGATTCGTGAAGAAAGTATTTTAACGGTCGATATTTCCCGAAAGATCGCGCAAGATATAAAACATCTCAGAGGATGTGAATTGGAAAGGGAAGAGGTCTGTACTCTGTACGCAGATGATTTGATTATAGCTTGGTGTGGGGTCGGGTGGGGTCGGCTGCGGAGCCGAGTTTCGAATTGTGTTTGAGCTGGATAACAGGATAAGGAGGCTGGTAGGAGCCTCAATGGGTACGATGCGAATGCTTTTATTCTTATCCGCATCCGATAAATTAATGGAAAAAAATAATCTTATTCTTTTTCATTTTCATTTTTTCAGAGAATTCTAATTGCCTCGTGTTGTAATTGTGTGAAATAGTGAAAGAATAGAGAAAGCAATTACACACTCGTATATATTAGGCTGGTTTCGCAATATGAGGAATAGTGAAAGAACAGAGAAAAAAATAGAATTTAGAATAATTTTTTATTTTGTACTATTTCGATTATGTTCGGTCGGTTGAATAGTGTAATCGTAAATGAGTAGTCGAAGAGTATTGAAAAATAAACCAATTTCATCTCTTGAAAAAGAACAATTTCTCTATTTCACTATATTCATGAAATAGAGAATTAGATAATAGAAGAATAGATGAGAAGCAAAATGTAAAAGATAGAGATTTTACTACAAAAAGTTCAAACCTAATTCTACTTTTCCTAATTTCACAATTTTACTCTATTCTTTTCTTGTACAGTGGAATAGAACATATTTCCACTCTATTCATCTATTCTACTTTTGTCGAATAGTCTCATTAAGAATTGATTTTACTCATACTTCATATTTACTCATAAAAAATTGATCTTATTTTATTCTACTATTATCCGTTAAGATTATCAGTTAACGAAACAATACGTAACAAGCAAATAATGAAAAATACTAATATAATAATTAGTTGTATTATTTTTTTTTAAAATAGACTATCAAAACTCATTCATTTCACAAATACACAATTACATTATTAATACAAAAATCAAATTATAAATGCGCAGTCAATTCCAAGTAAATTGTTTTTTACGAGAGTAAGAAAATTCAAAACAAAAATATCTCTTTCTCAATCTTAACTAAAAAACAAAACATGCAAATAAAAATAATATGTTTAGCATTATGCTTATAATAACAAAAAATGCATGCATTTTCTTACCATAATATTTTTAATAAATACATTACTAATTATTGGTCAGATTTTATCATATGAAATTCCACATAAATTAATTTAGCATATACTTTCTTATTATATTATTTTTAATAGGGTAAATTTTGTTAGAGATCACTCAAAGTTTGATTTGTCTTTCTAAAGCTGGTAAACCTTATATTTATTTTAATAATATCACTTTTTTACTATTTTCGTCTAAAAAATTAGAGTAAAGATTTCATCCCCCGCTGTTTCGTCCCCTAACCGTCTAACCGATCTCTATCCCTAAGTACTGTCTCCACGCCCCTTTTATTTTCTAACGAGCTTACAAAATCACTTTTGTCTACACTTGCCTCCTGACTGAACTTCATCCTCCACCTCCAATCAGGTGATTAGGTAAAATGGTTCTCTCCATCTCCTCCTCCGATCAGCGACGGGAGCAGGTGTTTCTATAGTGAAGAGCAAAGAGTCGTCGCTGATCGAGAAGTTTCCTCTCTTGTGGATATCCGAACCGGAACTGGTTCTGTATGAATCTGAGAAGTTTTCTCCAGTGAAGAGCAAAGAGACGTCGCTGATTGAGAAGGTTTTTCCTCTCTTGCCGAGATCTGAACACAATCTGCGAATCGTGTTGAGAAAACCCGATCAGATCACTCCAGACCCGGATCCGATAAGGTTTTTCCTTTGAAGAGACTATCATATCTTTCTACATGGCTCTATATTTGAAATTCATGTTAAATTGGTTTTATTTTTGTGATGTGATGCTTTTGATTTGTCAGAATCAAAATCCACTTTTGTCAAGTTCAAATCAAGTGGAATTTGTTGGTCACTGGTTGATTCGGATTCTAGGTGTGTCTCGTTATTGTTACCAAGGTCACTTTTTTTTTATGAGGAGAATGGCCCGTAGGCATCAATTAAATTACCAGTAAAAGACAAATCTAGGTTTACTTAGTACAGCTAGCCTCTGAATAGGCTTGATAAATAACCTATTAAAATTACATCCTAATTTCTACCAGCAACTGTGTCAGGAAGTTGGGAAGGATAGAACGGGGAACCCCAATCCAGTGTAGAATCAGTCACCTGGAGATTGAGCACAAACTAAACAAAGACTACACACTGATATATGACGGGGAAAGGGATCAGTAGTAGCATCAACCGATCAATCCAAGACCGAGAGTAGATATAGAAGGCAATGGGTGGGGAGCATGAAGAAATGAATGCTGGTAAAATTCTGGAGCACAACAACGAAGAAACAAGAATTTCGGAGATACTTGTAAATGAGAAAGGAGTTGTCACAAGAAGGGAGGGAAGCTTATCAACAGGCCCCCTATCTTACCCTTATTTTCTGTTATCAGGAATTTAAGAGAGCAGGAAGCAAAGGAGTTAATGTAGTTTTTTATTTTTTATTTTTCAATTTCAGTATTTTGTTATTTGCACTTTATTATAGATTTACTGTTTAATTGAAACAATGTAATCTTGCTAGACTTTTCAATGTATCCAAACACCTATGGATTTCAAATAAAAAAAATACCAGCAACTGTAAAAATAGGCTTGAACTTAACAACTACTCCTCTGAATAGGTTTGAACTTAATTTGCATGGACACGTTTATCATGTACTAGTGGTGGTTAGTCTGTAGACAGTTGTCTTGTCAGAGCAATTTGCTGCCAATTAATTCTGCTATTTTTTATGCATTCTAAATTTTGCTGTCAATGGGTACCAGCTAAAAAAATTGATTATGGTACGGTTCAAGGACTATTTTTTAAGTTTTTAAATTTCTGCACCGTTCTTGGTTAAGAAGGTTTGTTTAGAAATTTTTAATTTAAGCAGGTTTGTTTAGGATTTAGTCATTGGTTATGTATGTATTTTCTTGTGTTTTAAGCTTGTAGAGATGTGAATGTTTGTACTGGTACTAATTGATATACCAATTAGTAATTAGGTTAAGAGAGTCTTGATGTATTCTGAAAAAATTGTTGTTTGGATTATTATATTTTTTTTCATTAGTATGTTTTTAAAGTAGTTTAATTTTTTTTTCTTATATATCAATGTAAGTTTATATAGGAATGAATACTTGCTGTGATATCTATGCACACTTCAATGCGTAAGTATGAATACTTGATGTTAATATTTTTATTAGAAATACTTGATATCTTAGGCATGAATACTTGATATATTATATATTAATATTTGCGTGCATAGACATTCGTATTTGTGCATAGTAGAAGTATGAATACTTTCCTCAGTATATATCAATACGTTCAAGAATCAAACAAATTAACTAATTAAATTTACTTTACAACATTACAATTCACACTTCAATCATTTACAACATAATAATTCACACTTCAATACGTAAGTATGAATACTTGATGTTAATATTTTTATTAGAAATACTTGATATTTTAATTGTGAATACTTGATATATTATATATTAATACTTGCGTGCATAGGCATTTGTACTCGTGCACAATTTTTTTTGAAATATGTTTGGTATTTTTGGTATGAATACTTGCATTACGAGATGTAAATACTTGCTCGACGAGGTGTAAATCATTTAGGAATTTCTCAGAAATATTTTACAACATAAAAATTTACATTTCAATGCGTAAGTATGAATACTTGATATTTTAGAAATGAATGTTTAGAACAATTACAACGCTGACACTTGAATACTTGATCACATATACATATACTTTCAATGTTATAGTATGAATATTTTATAAGTTTTAGTATGAATACTTTGTAGTTTGAATATTTTCTAGCAAATATTTTGGAATACTTTGTAGTTTATTTTATTTTTTCATTAGTATGTTTCTAAAGTAGTTTATTTTATTTTTTTTCTTTCTTACATATCAATATAAGTTTATATAAGAATGAATACTTGCTGTGATATCTAAGCACACTTCAATGCGTAAATATGAATACTTAATGTTAATATTTTTATTATAAATACTTGATATCTTAGGTATGAATACTTGATATATTATATACTAATAATTGCGTGCATAGGCATTCATACTTGTGCACAGTTTTTTAGAAATATATTTGGTATTTAGATATGAATACTTGCATTACGAGATATAAATACTTGCTAGACGAGATGTAAATCATTTAGGAATTTCTCATGAATATATTACAACATAAAAATTTACACTTCAATACGTAAGTATGAATATTTTCGTGTTCTAGTATGAATATTTTATATGTTTTAGTATGAATACTTTGTAGTTTGAATATGTTATATGTTGAATATTTGCTGATATGTATATGTATACATGTAATGTTCTAGTACGAATATTTATATGTTTTAGTATGAATACTTTGTAGTTTGTTTATTTACTAATAATGATACTTTCAAAGTTATAGAATGAGTACTTTATATGTTTTAGTATGAATACTTTCTAAATTTTGTATGAATATTTGTACGCCAATGTATGAGTACTTGAACAACAAAGAATTCGAAAGTACTTCATCATGGATCTCATTTGAAAGAGAAAATTACGTAGAAAATGTTCGTGGTTTTAGATTTGCAAAATTTCTCATAGATTGTTAGAAATATTGACGAGATTAAACGGAGAAAAAAACCCACTTCTAAAAATGTGTAAAAGATGGGTGTGTGACTAAAGAGAAAATAAAGTTGATATCCAGTTTTTTATTTAAATACTTGATATCTTAGGTATGAATACTTGATATATTATATAAGAATACTTGCAGGCTTAAGTGTTCGTACATGCACACCAGTTGTAATTTTTTTCAAATTTAAGTGGTCCCCCAAGTTAGTTAGTGGTCCCCATCGTACTTTATGGATAAGTTAGTTAGGTTTATAGATAAGTTAGTTAGGGAGACATTTAGGGGATAGAATGGGGAGACTATTAGTCGCTCCCAAAAAATTAATTCATTTTGCTACTCTTATGAGATTCTTCGCTAATAAAAAATTAATAAAATTCACTTCTAACCTTATAAAAGCGAATACTAACAAAATCTTACAAAAATATGGAAATACATGTATAATCTAAATCTCAAGTTCCTGAAGTATTTTCTTCTGCTACATTTTAACTCAATCAGTATTTTATCATGGTAAACGTAACTATCTGAAGGTCGTGAGCTATATAATTTTAATTGGAATTGTTTAAATATATATTGAATAAAAAATGAAATTGCAGAAGAGTGTTGAAAAATAAATCTATTCCATCTCTTAAAAAAAGACCAATTCTTTTATTCCATCATTTTTATGAAATAGAGAATTAGATCAGAGAAGAATAAATGAGGTACCAAAGTGTAAAAGGTAGGAGTTTAACTCTAATAATTCAAACTCAATTCTACTTTTCTCAATTTCACAATTTCACTCTGTTCTTTTCTTATTCAGTGGAATAGAACTTTTTTTCCACTCTATTCCTCTATTATACTATTTGTTGAATAGACCTTTTAAAAATTGATTTTACTCATACTCTATCTTTACTCATCAAAAATTGATCTTATTCTATTCAACTCTTATCCATTAAAATTATCGGTTAAAAAAACAGTATGTAGCAAGCGAGTAATGAATAATATTATTATAATAATTAATTTCATTATTTAATAATTTTAACAAATAAACCATCAAAACATATTCATGTTGCACATATACAATTACATTATTAATATAAATAAAATAAAATAATGTGCAATCAATCCTAACTAAATTGATTTTTATAAAAACAAAAAAATTCAAAACACAAATATCCCTTTCTTAGTCTTAACTAAAGAACACATGTAAATAAAAATAATATATTTAACATTTGGCTTGTAACAAAAAATATGCACTTTCTTGCCATAACATTTTTAATAAACACATAACTTATTGCTCAAGCCTCAAATATTATATGTGTATTGAATTCATTTGCATTCTTAATTTATAAATATTATCAGATTAATTTATCTATGTTTTTGGCTAGAAAATTAAGAGGGGTGCTAACTAGCACATTAATTACCTCTACTGATTCTTCTTTTATTTGGGGTGGTAGCTCTATAAATGAGCTAAACATCCCTTTCCTTAGCCTTAGGTATCAATTTCCAGTGAAAGGCACATATTTCGGCTCAGTTTCAGAATGATCTTTAGAATCCATTAGATCGCTAATTTTCTTGATTATGTGCGTATTGAAATGAAAATGACAAATTGTAAAAGATTGTAATTTATTAAATTTATATTGTCTTATTATTTCTTATTATCTTATAATTTTTAAAACCGAGTTTGTTCAAATTTATTTCTATGTAATATTTATTTATTTTTTAGATTCTACCTAAAAGGATAATATAACCACTCAACCATTGACTAACGCGTCCATAAAACCCAAAACGTCACTCTTATTTCTTATGAAAATTAGGCGGTGGAATTGGGACTCAACCCCAAAATATGCAATCTCTTATGTTATGTAGCAAATTGTATACTATTAATTATTATATGAATTGAGTAACGTGTGTCATTTTTATGGAATAGATAAAATTTACATTTATCTAGCTTATTGCAAAGTTAATAAAGAAAAAACTTTCCGTGCACGATATCGGCAAATATAAGCAACTAATGTTAGAATCCAATCCATACATATAAAAATAGATACACCTTTACATAAGAAATTAAAAGAATGGGGCCATGCATTTTTTTATTTTGAAAAAGTTTTTGTGCATTGCTCAATGAGCAACAAATTGACTAGAATGAGCTTTTGTTGCATCAAACCAAAAAATAATAATATAAATATCTGCCTTTTTAAGTCATAAGGCCGACAGTACTACAATTAATAAAGTTACTCTATTTTAGATTTCATGTATTAAAAAAAATCACACAACAGCTAATTGAACATGTTTGTCCGTGAACAAACAGGCCGAACAATTAGCAAACTAATATTGAACGGGTTATAATACGAACAAGGTCCGAAGTTCTGTTGATGTTAAAATTAATTCTTAAATACGAACCGGATCTGGACATGTACCAAACAGTCCGTTGAACCGACCATTTGATGTCTAGTGAACGGCTCATTTAGATGTCCAGTGAACAGATTAGACTGTAGCCCGTTTGAACGCCTTTAGGTTACGCCTCTGTCTTCTCTCTCCGTAATACCATATCAAACATTATTTGATAATAATAACACATTGTTAAAGAATTAGTCTCTCATTTTATTATGGAACTACTTGGTTTTTACTATTAAAATTACATAAAGATATATGGTTGAGCTCCAAAGCCTCCAACTAAAAAAATATGCTAAGTCAACCAGTATTCTTAATTATTAGATCAACCATTAATTATTATTAAGTCATACAGCTAAAAATTATTAAACTTTTTACCAATAAATATTCATAAGCAAAGTTATAAGGAATTACCAAATTATAAACAATAACTAAAGTAAAATAACTGAAAATTGCATTCAATTATTCCGTGAGTACATTAATATTGCACAAATAAAAAATAAATTTGAACTATATTAAGGTAAATATAAACTACACTAAACATGAACTACATAAAGGCATTTGTTTTTTTATTTGTTCATCGAAACTACCTGTTTCAACACCAAAAGCACATGTCTCTATCGGATGTGATTTTGTTAGGATTTATATATTTTTTACTGGTTAAGAAGCATTTCTAGATAAGAAAGATAATTTATACACTTCTTCCAAATTTCTCGGACATGTTGCCATCAGCTCATCACCATAAACCTCATTTTTTTTTCTTTTAAATTCATTAAGAAAATCGTTGTGAGAAATGACTCATCATAACTCGGATTATCCCTTAATAAGAACATTCTTAAGTTTTCAAATTTGCTCTTATATAAAATTAATTCCCGGGTTAGCCTCAGCTTTTTGTATTTCACTCAACACACCAACAGTTGATTTGGTTTTAAATCTCTCTAATAATTATCCTTTAATTGTTTCCCAAGTAAATACTTTTTTTTCATCAATATGTCGTTAGTGGCAAACTTTGCCTCTAACCTTCAAAAAAAAAAAACTGTTTCCCAAGTAATTTTATCACTTTCTAGACCCACTTCGTGAATATACACAAGCAGGAGAAATTAACATATCATTAAGATGCATATTTACATATTTTACATTTTTAAGCTAAATATGGATAGTTCATTGGTTCTCATGAGTTTGTACAGTAGCATATAAACCGAGTAATATATGAACTAATTGTTCAATTAACAATTTCTATCAATTGGATTCAACAAAATTAATATGGTATATAATGAGAGAATGAGCAAAAATCAATTGTGTGCCAGAAAATCAAAATTGGAACAGAGGGTAGAAGGCCCAGATATCAAATTTGGTGCAGAAGGCTGACAAGCTTTGTCAAGCCCAAAACCAAGCCCATAATAAATTAAATCCAAGGGGAAGTTATCAGCGGCATATTTCGATAGAAACATTGATATTTCTCTAGTTACTTCTCGTTAAATAATTTCGATAGAAACATTGCCGTGATTTTTATCCATGCTCACCAACTTCTAAATTTTGCCAACTCTGTCCATAAATCTCAAATTTTGTCAAAAATGCCCAAACCAGCTACTAAATAGCCGGTTTCTATTTTTTATAAGAAACCGGCTACTTAGTAGCCGGTCCCTAAATTTTTTTTTTTTTTTGGAAAAAGTTATAATTTTTTTTATTACAGTTTTAAAAAAATTTGATATGTTTCTTTGATAAATTTCTTTGAAATTTAGTTTATTAGCCGGTCCCTATCTTTTTTTTTGAAAAAAGTTATAATTTTTTTATTAAAGTTTTAAAAAAAATTGATATGTTTCTTTGAAATTTGATAGAAAAATATATAATTTAGTTTATTAGAAGGACTAAAACAAATTACCCGGATCAATATTTTTCAGAACGGGTTTTTCGCAGTTGTAAGAAAAATTAAAATATTTCATTGTGTGTTATTGGAAAAAAATAAATTGATCTCCGTTTAAAAGTCACTTCTAGGTAAATATACAAAACAAGTATATCTCTGATACTCAAACCAATACATGAACCTAATTATCTAAACATGCTTTACCTTTTCAAGACAAAATCAGGTGATATATTCCATATAATGTTCCTATCTAGACTACTAATTTGCAAAGAGACGCCTACGCTTCTTAGAATCAACGGAACTAGTAAACTACATTATAATTATAGGATTGCTGGAACATATACCTTCCAGTCCTTGAAATCGAACTGGAAGACAAAATGCTTGTATGAGACTTCTCCTGTGGCAATTGCACTTACTACTGATGCATTTCTCAGTACTAAAAAGTATTTTTCAACATAAAAAAATACAATTAATACACTAAAAATCTTAAACTTAATTTTTGAGGCACTAAACGACGTTTTTTGGCGATTCTGATTCATCGGATGCTCGGGGTTACCCCCCCTGGGTGACGGTCACCACCGTCACCTCCTCTCCTTTCCGAATTGGGGTCATACGCGCAAATCCGACTTTCCTAGCAAAACTTATGGCCGTTTAAAGTTTTAAAAAAAAAACGATGTTTCCGGCCCTTGATCCATTTCATTTTTAAAGTTATGGCCGTTTTATTTTTTATAATAACATACAATGAAATATTTTACTTTTTCTTACAGCCTCGAAAAACCTGATCTGAAAAATATTGATCCGGATTATTTGTTTCAGTCCTTCTAATTAACTAAATTATATATTTTTCTATCCAATTTCAAAGAAACATATCAAGTTTTTTTAAAACTTTAATAAAAAAAATTATAAATTTTTCCAAAAAAAAAATAATAATAAAATATAGGGACCGGCTACTAAGTAGCCGGTTTTGGCATTTTTGACAAAATTTGAGATTTATGGGCAGAGTTGGCGAAATTTAGAAGTTGGTGGGCATGGATAAAAATCACGGGAAACATTGTTTCTTATGAAGTAAGAAAATTCACAAAAAATATCTCTTTCTCAGTCTTAACTAATTAAAAACATTCAAATAATAATAATTTGTTCAACATTTTGCTTATAATAAAAACATGCACTTGCTTGCCATAATATTTTTAATAAACACATTACTAATTAGTGTTTAAATATTATCATATAAAATCCCACATAAATCAATTTTGCATACATTTTCCTATCATATCATTTTTAATAGGATAAATTTTGTCAAGGTCACTAAACTTTGTTTTTGTTATGAATTAGTTACTCAAGTTTAATTTGTCTCTCTAAAGCCAACGACTTTTATTTCAATAAAATCACCTTTTTAAAAATTTCGTCTAAATATTGAATTCATTTTGCTACTCTTATGAGATGCTTCGCTAATAAAAAAAAATAAAAAAAATTCACTTCTAACCATATAAAGCGAATACTAAAAAAAATCTTACAAAAATATAGAAATATATGTATAATCTAAATCTCAAGTTCGTGAAGTCTTTTCTTCTGCTACATTTTTTCTCAATCAGTATATATCATGGTAATCGTAATTATCTGAAGGTCATGAGCTATATAATTTTAATTGGAATTGTTTAAATATGTATTGAATAAAATTCTGCGTACAAAACTTACCTAAAAAGATTAATATAATTACTGCAATTATCACTACTACAAAAATGCTAAACATACACGGCAAATCATACACGGAACCGAAAAATTTCCAACAAACAATATGTAAATATGTAAAGAGAAGAGGTGCATACAAAAAATGCACTTAACCATACACACACGATCATTTATAACGAAACTGTGTACGAAAGATTCTTGAATTTGTACACAGTCAGGAGAATAATACTTGGGTTTCTATATATTTCCCAAATCTCGTCCATGATTTAACATACATGCCATCAATGCCTACGAATGTTAGGTCATTTATCGAAGATTAAGTTGGGAGATCAATTTAATACTAGCGTTAGAGAACATCGAAAAATGTATTTCATCATTGATGATAGATCCGTTGTATATCCGAGAGATGATATCGATCTAGTTTTTGTAGGCAATGAAGTAAAGCTGTATATTAAATCATGAACCAGATTAGAAATATCTATAGAAACATAAATACTCATTAAAAAATTCATTAAAATGACAAAATATTATTATTAGATTTTTTTTCTATAATATGTTATTATTATTATTATTTTCCTTGAGAAATAATTGGTTTCATTCACAAAGTGAATAAATATTTAAATAAAATATCAAGTAATATTTGCTTGCTAGATCATTGAATTAATACATGATTTATCAATTAATGCTCTCCTCCCTTTGGAATTTGGATAGCTTAATAGTTTCGTGTTTCTTAAATTAAGATTGTTATATCTTAATATACGATTTGTACTATCAAGGTTGTGAATGCTATTTATAGATTGTTGGATTGTGTCATAATTTACTTATCTGTTTAATTAGATTTACAAAACATATATAAATTGAATTTTACAGTTTGCTTGTTTTGAAATATTATGCAGGTTCATGATAGTGAAAGATTGAAGAATTACACATCAATGGTGAAATATTAAACTGTTATCAGTACCAAGGATGTGGTCATGAAGTGCAAGTGATTGGATACTAGAATATCATCTCAAGATTAAGGATGTCAAATCTGTAATATTGATAAAAATCAGCTTGAGAATGAATTAAATAAAGTCTACCATTGTAACGGTTTAGAAATCGTTACAACAAAATAAATAAAATACGCTACCAATGTCACACCGGTATAATTCGGATTGGACTGGCGTGCAACGGCAACTAAATAGAGATTACCGTGGTGCGGACCGTTGTAACAGTACGTCCACCGTTCAGGGTAACGTCGCCCAAACTTAGTGTAAGTTGGCGGACCGTTGTAACGGTTATGGAATCGTTACAACGGTAGGGCCGAATTACTTCCATCTTCTCAGCTCTCTATAAATAGAAGCATGGTCTAAGTTTGAACGATCATTCTAGCCACCACAAACTTCAATGTTTCATATTCTCAGATCTAGAAAAAGCCGTCATAGCTTGTGTACCTCAACTTCAATATATTCAATCAATCTCAAGCTTATTCAATCAATACAACTTACTCTTTGAGTGATCCTGCGTGATCAACATTTTCTACTTTCGAGTCTTAGAACTCACCATGCGAAGCTGTAGCGCTCGCTAAGCCGATTCCGTTCTCTGGACTGCGTGATACTCAGAAGGTGTAAGGGGTCACCAGTTCCAACTTGTAATCATTTCTCATTGGTTAAAGAAAGGCGTGCCATCTACTCGAAGATTGCGGTGCCCCAGAGACGTAGGCGTTAATACCGAACTCCGTAAACAACTCTTGTGTCAAGTATCTCTAAACTCTACTCTTTACTTTATTTATTACATATTGACGTTTAGGACCAAGTTATTCTAGTTTCCGTCAAGATTAATTAAAGACACGTTAGGGACTTGTAACTTAGTTAAAAAGTTTAAAAATGCCCTATTCACTACCTCTCTCTAAGTAGCTTTGGGACCAACATACATAAGCTTTACAAATTACAAACAAGAAAAAAATTATCATAATAAAAAATCTATAATAGGCGAGGGAATTTATCATAATAGTTTGAGCCTCCCGTGGTACCACTACTAAGTACAAAGCAATATATTTAAATACTGGTACATAAATGAAATGATTATTGTACAGTACACACTGTTTGCTGAACCTTTAAACCCTTATTCTGTTATGTTTGCAGTGTTCACCATACTGGTAGCAAAAAATGTGGTTTCCCAATCCATGGGTGATTGCTGATCGTTTATGAATGTTTTTTCTATTGTTATATAAAAACATTAGAACATGAAACCCAAAGGTGAAGGAATAGATTAAGCTACCTCATTGAAGGAAACGGGTTTGCGATTTTTCACACCTCGATAGGTAAATGACTTGCTTTTATTACACATTTCAGAGTAAAAATTGTGACTTCTTGTGCAAATTTGATGGGAATTAGAGCTAGGTATAGTTGTATAATTATTTAGACATAACTGGTATTCGTTTTGCACAAGTTGAGGCCAATTGGAGGTCCCATTATATCACTGGAAATGAGGGAAGCTTGATTGGAGCATATTTTGTTTTGGATGAAATACTTTGTTTCTCATTATTGGTTTCAAGTTTAATCAAGTAACTATATCTTTTTATTAATTTCAGGTTGCAAATTTTGCATTCTTTTCCCCCAAATTTCAAGTTCCCATTTCATTAATTGTTATTTCTTACTTTACTCTTCATACAGTTTATCAAAGCACTTCAATTGTACTTGAGGACCATTGGGTAATTGCAATTTGTTTATATGACACATACAAAAAGTATGGATTGTTTGGTTCTCTCTAAGAATATTTTTTTTTTAGGAATAGCTCATAGGCTTAATTAATTTATACTATGAAAACATTACATAAGTTACTGATACCAGTATATAGCCCTACCTGACAAATTAAATCTACTGGTACAGAAAGTAGAAACCTTAAAACTTACATTTAAACCTAAAGTAAAAAAATTAAAGGGCTACTGGTACAGAGATATTAAACCTACTTTTAACCCAAAATTTATCATACCAGTACACGTAGTAACAGCTACTTAAATTTAAAATTAGCACCATAAATTTCGCTGTCTCTGATTAGGTTTGCTCTAAGAGTAGCCTAAGTATTGCTGTGGTGGGACCCTTCTGAAGTATTTACTTTATCAACCCACTCAACAAAGTTAATATCGTTGTCCACATGGCATGACAGGATTATTGTATTTGTATCAATTTTTCCAGATTACATATTAACAAACTTTTATAATTTTATTATTTTTCAGAGCACTTTGTTTGCCTATTTGATAAGTAGTCAAATTGTTATAATTAACTAAACTACTTACCTAAAAGATATCGATCCTTATAATTTGAAAAAAAAAAAAAATTATGTCTCATCAACAGTTTAACAATATTTCCTTAATCACATTCAAACCATCTATGTTCAAGCAATGCATTTAATTTCAACTAGCAATAGGAGGCACTTATCTGCATCTCAATTCACGTGTGAGAGCAGTATTTGTTTGGATCATATTAATTGTTAGTTAGTGCATCTCCATTTATGTGTAAAATTTTGTATGTCCTTATAAATGAGTTGGACATACTTTTATAAATACAAATCAATATATGGTGTAGTGCAAGTAATAATTGTGACTAACAAACTATATTCAACATGAAAAGCACATGAATCTGACATTTGATTTTCGTGACCCATACATGAACTCCAGCTTAGCAACTGCATGCTTAAATTAACCCCAACTTCATACTAGCTTTCTAAAAAAACAGAAAAAAAAATTCTAAAAAAAAAACGACTCCACAATAAAAACAAATACAAAACTAATCACTGTAAGATATACGTTCAGAGATCAGAGAAATCAAATTGAAATAGCAGATGACGGTCATTGCATTGACCACACTAATGATCTCAAATAGTCTAATAACCTTGAGAGATGGTTTTCTTATGTATACATAAAAAAATTATTAAACTATATCAAAAATCAACACTTGATCTCGCACTTCTTTTATGTCTTTTGAGAAAGACCCACAATAACATGTAGGAGGCATACTGTTATTTAATGTGTAACTTTCTGAATTTTTTTTTTTTAATTGTGCTTCATGATAATAGTAATTCAAAAGTTATTTTTTACATTTTTAATAAGGATTGGTAAAAAAAATTGAAAATGTAAGGGCTAGTGAATATTTATTTTTGTACTTTATTGAGTGCAATACACGAGCATTTCTTTCCATTCTATTGACTAATTAGAGTAAATATTTAAAAAATGAATGAGAATTTCTTAATATTTTATTCACTGATTTTAAATATTTAAAAAGATTTAATATAGAATAAGGATGAATTACATTAAAACATATTTTTAATAATAAACATAGAAGGAAAAATCGGAATCGGAATCAGAATCGGTCACTTAATCGTGGAATTAGAATCGGATGAATCGGTCGTAATCAGTCGAATCAAATTGGAAACTCGAATATTTCTGGCATAAACTTTTTTTGTACTAAAAAAGAGTAAAAAAGTTTGTAAAAAATAATAATAATGAAACAAAATATTACACACAAATAATTTATCTATATAATATAATACAATTATTACAATTAAAATAAACTCTAAAAAATAATTAGTACAATTTAGAGTCCTATTCGTACTATGGATATTAAGAGAAAATTGTAATTTAAAAAAAATGTGTCCGGATGGTTCCAATAAGGGGTTAGTCTCAAATCCAAATATAATTTTTTTGAGAGAATATTTAAGTATTATACAGTGAGGGGCTGAGGTAGGAATTCATGGAATGAGGGTAAAATTTTTTTTTAATAAGAATGGTGAGTGAAAAAAGATATAATATAAAATAAGAAGTGTTACATGTGAGTTTTTTCTTTTATTTTTATTAAAAAAAGTTCTAAAATGTTAGAAATTCCTCAAATTATACATAATCGGATTAATAATTTTCAAAGTGGATCAATTTTTTAATATAAGAATCACATCTAACGGTTTGGATCATTATGGTGAGTAAAAAAAGATATAATATAAAATAAGAAGTGTCACATGTGAGTTTTTTCTTTTATTTTTATTAAAAAAAGTTCTAAAATATTAGAAATTTCTCAAATTATACATAATCGGATTAATAATTTTCAAAATGGATCAATTTTTTTATATAGGAATCACATCTAACGGTTTGGATTATTTTTTTGAATTTAAAAAATTTAAAAATGACTTAGTTGCACGGAAGCCATGCCATGATACAAACATTTTAATATTAGCCAACCTCTCTCTATATTGGGTGCATCTGTAGTACAAATTGAAAAATACTATCTCAATAATGATATATTTACAAATAATATATTCATCATGAAACATTCCACTCGGATTTTAATACTATCTCAATGATGGAATCAATTTAGTACAAATTGAAAAATATCATCAACAAATATGTCGCCACTCTTATTGAATGTAATTATAGCACATTCATCATGCAAGGTTCCACTCATATTTTAATACTAACTCAATGATGAGATTAATTTAGTACAAATTAAAAAAATTTATCAACAAATAGAGTAAGGTTAAAATAAATTAATAGTATTGTGTTTTAATCATTCTCAACATCTTTTTCTCCATTTTTTAAATCTGAACGCTTAATCTGAACGGTCTAGCATGATTTTCAAATTAAAATATACTTGGACTCTTGGAGACCTAAATTTGTATTTCTCTAAATAAAATGAAAAACAGATTTTGAAAATAAAAATAATAACGCCAGAGTATAATCACAAAACTAATAATGTTAACCTACAACAAATATGATAATGTTGAGCTTCTGCATAGCACCCTAGAGTCTAGACCCTGGTGGTTAAAATAGAAACGGTGTAGTAAAAAGAAATATTCCCAGCAGCAAAAAGAGAGAAAAGACGAAAAAGAGAAGAGCTGGGAGTAAATACAGCACAGAGAAGTCCCGGCAGCTTCAGCGCCAAAGCAGGAAGCAATCAATACTACCATCATATCTAATTTTAGACTATCACCTAAAATAATGCATTGTATGTTTCCATATCTTCTCTACCTCCTCCTACCCTCTTTCCAAAATTCTTCACACAATCATATTTATCGGGCAATGTCCATTAATGCATTTACGACATTTATTCTTTTTATCATATTTCATAACAAACAAGCATTGGAGACAAAAAAAGAAGAATAACAAGATTAGATTATATACATTTACTACAAGCAAGCATTACCTAAACAAAAGAAAAAGGAAAAAAAAAAAGATGACAAAATGAAAATAAAATAAACGAAAATGTGTAAAACAGAGAGATGTCTCTGTTTCAGCAGAGGAAAGCAGAGCAACCATCGTCAAAGTTAAGAGCATAACTAAAGGGGTCGTAATGGAAGCTATAGCGTTGCTTTCTCGCTCCAAATTGCCTCCTTATCTCCGCTCTAAGCCTCCAGTAGAGACTCACCAGCTTCTTCTTCCCTCCGCACAACCCCATCCCTGTCTCCATCATTGCCATTACAACCTCCATTTATCTCTAAGATCTAGTTTCCTCGTGAGTGGGAAGGTGACAAATGCTTGATGCTCTGCTTCGTCTTCTTTCTCTCTTTAATAGGGCTTGTGTGTTGTCAGTGGTTCGAATTTTAGCAAGTTGTCAAAACTCAAAAGACAGTATAAAAAGGCTGAGAGGATTTGGCAGGGAGAGAGAGGACGGATGATGGATGTATCGATCTATTATTATTGTGGCATTTTGCGTTGAATTGGGGATATGAGTCACGTGGGAAGGACTGGAGGGATTAATGGATGGACATGTCGGATAGAGGAGATAGTGGAATTTACATCCAGTGCATTACCTGAAAAGGAAATCTTTTACAATTAGTGGATCCGGAACGTTCTTTTTTTAGCTTGGCACGAATCTCAAAACCCAATAAACTGCCCCCTATTTCCCCCGAATCTCAAACAGATTTAGATTTAATCTCAAACCGTAAAGTGAGGCCCATCCTGTACGGTACCTCGGAGGATATTGATCCGAGATAGTGATGTAAAGTGCTTTGATTCGTCGAAACAGTTCTTTTTATGCACTTTCTATCTTGAATTTGATGTCAGCATTTCGAACGTTGCCAAATTCGGATCCACCCAAAGTTAAGTTTGGATCTGGACCGTCTGATTAAAATCCGGACGGATATCAAAGATGCTCTGTGAATTTCAAATATAATCCGGATTGATTTGGATACTGATCGGAATTATGATCTTGTTGTGAATTTGGATCCTAGTTTAGAGGTGTAAACGGATAGTATATTATCTGATTTTAATTAAATCTGAAAAATTATTTAAGCTAATTCATATTAAGAGGCTATCCGTATTTGTATATGTATCTTAAAAAAACATAACAGATAATAATACAGTTTGAATACAGACACACGGTAACTAAAGATGCTCTGTGAATTTTGAACTTGAGCTGAATGTTCGGACACTGATCTAATGGTTCAAATTCAAACTCAAATTTTGAGTTATTTTAGGGATATGATATTGCTGTGAATTCAGATTTTCTAAACTTAAAGCTTAAGTTTAAATTCAGATCGTCCGATCAGATTCTGCACAAATATTAATGAGGCTCTGTTTATTTCAATTGGAGTTTTGGACCGAATTGGTCCATATGACCGTATTGTACCCACTTGGAGCTCACAAGTCACAACCATGCATACAGTAATTGCATCAGCGCACTGAAACAAAATTTTAACTGTTTGATATAAACTGTTGAGATCTTAAAAAATGTTGAAGGATGGATGTTTGTGGAGTACATTTTGTTAGTAGCATTTAACTTAGTTTATATATATATTTTTTATTGTAGGCAGGCAGTTGTAAGTTGTAACTTATTTTTCTGATTCCGAACTGGCAGGATATCGTTCGTTACATAAAATTTTGAAATTCATATATGGCTACATTGATTACATTCATAACAAAAATATCAAGTATACAAAATAACAAACTTCCTTGATAAGTTGACATACTATATATCAGAGTTCAAATGACACACAAGAGAGTGCATCTAGGGGAGAAAATGTGGCCACAGAAAATTAGAAATTGAAGGAATAATGTTTGTGTTGTTTGATCAGCGGTTAACCCGGCGATACCTTGTGTAGGGGACACAAGGTTAAGTTGCATGAACCTCAACCCATCATTCCATTTATTACAATGCCATTTATAGCCTGCGGCAAAAGCGAAAAGTAAATCAATAAATTATGAATAGTTTCATTACTTTATTACTTGTGACTTGTGAGGAATCTAAACGATTTTTTTTTTATATTTCGAAAATATAAATTAAATTATCAAAAATGATGGAATTTTTTTTCATCGCATGGATTCCTTCGAGTAGTGATGGAGATCGAAGCACTATAATTTTCGTAAATTGCTAGATATCATGTGACAAAAAATTCAAAAACTAGAGAAACTGAATAATTAAACGGATCAGAAAGAGTGTTGATTTTCTTTGAGTTAAAGAAACGGATTTGAAGGAAACTGTATCAAGTAGCGTTGCCTAGATTTATATAAGCATCCGGGCTGGTCAAATTTTCGGCGGTCCGAATAAAAATTAGGCCGGCCTAATTTTCAACGGCTTGGGTATTTTTAAAATATTTCAAAAATTCTGAACAATTATGTTATTTTGCATTAAATGTTGGATATTAAAAAAAATCGGAAGCTAGACTATAAAAAAATCTATCACTTTTTCAATAATTATTTTTTTTTTGCTAAATGAAAGTATACTGGGATCCTCTCCAGTTTTATGCCGACTGGATAGTCCGTTAGTCGTTTGGTGAGAACTGATAAGTAATTTGGCAATGAAGTGGCAAGAAGTCAAGAACACAGCGCGGCCGCGGCTGGATAAGGCTGACCCCAAGGAGCAAGAATATTTTTTTTTAGTACAGAACAAAGCATGTTAGCAAATCTGCAAATTAAATGAGGACCACCAATAACTAAATATAAATATATGATCAAGTCTTCAGATCACACTACTCGTAGAAAATTGCTCTTTTCTTTGAACTATTTTGACTCCCCCAACTATTCTAGTTATTTTAAAATTGCTCCTTTTATTGAGATGCTGAAAATAATGTGAATTCTTTTAAACAAAAAGTTTGCTCTGACGTAACGTCAATCTTCTATGTTATATCTTATATATGTATATTGAAAAAAATATTATCCAAGTTAAAAAAAATTATAATTTTTAAATTTATTTAATTTAAATAAAGTATGTTCAAGTTTGAGTAAAATTTTAAAATATTATTTATTAGAAGTATTTATGATTTTAACAATTGAGTTTTAACCACTTTTCTTTAAATTAGAGTTGTTTTGGTTTACTTCAAATAAAATTGAATCACTTATAAAGTAATTTAGTTATACTTGAATTGTCGCTAAAATATTTGCCAAATTCAAGGTAATTTTCTTTTTTAGGAAGGTAAAAAAAAATATGTTACACATTAAAACGCAGGCTGACAATCCGGCACACTTGCTCTTGACTAGGGGTGGCAAAAGAGCTTGTAGCTCGTGGCTCGATCATAACTCGTATATGGCTCGCTCGTTACTGGATCGAGCTGTTAACGAGTCAGGTCGTTATTAGCTCGGTCCAGAATTAACGAATTCAAACTGGGGTCTAGATTGCTCGTCAGCTCGCGAACTAAGGTTTTAATTCGGAATCTCTAGGTCCAACTTCCTCGGCTGTAGCTCGGTTCAGAATTAACGAGCTGAGTCAAAGTCTAGCTTGGATTTGTTGACACACCTACTCTCAACATTTTTACAAATCCGAATGAAATCATTTTAAATTACATTAAATATGTGGATTTAATTGAAGGATGTAGCTCGTAATACCAATTGCAAGTCTGGCATTCATCAATAATCATCATTCATGGAATATAAATTGCAACGCAAATAACTAAACACAACACGGACACGATCTCGGTCACGGATTGGAATCCAGTCTTAAAACCGCCAATTCAAATCTCTCTCTCTGTCTCCGTACTTGATTTCATCAGCACCTTCTCGGGCAAATAAAATTCCAGTTTTTAAAGAGAGGACAGCAGAGTAGAGATGTCATCCGTCATAGGCCAAGCGTGCCATCACGATCCTTCCCAGAGATTCTGTCCGATCTCGGTTTATGCGCTCGTTTTTCATCCACCATCCACTGTTTCCCACTTTGTACATTTGTACTGCGAAAAGTCCTTTTTAACCTTTCACATCTGCTGCCGTGGCTCTTGCTGTTGTCGAGTCAGCTGAGTTCGGCTCCTATAGTCCTATCCACTTTACAGGGGACTAATTGGATCTACCTATCTGGATTCTGGACCAGTTCCTTAGATAACGTCTGTACTGGATCTGATAAAATACAGGAGTAAAGAGCAGTAAGTACCAGCAATAATCTTATCAGAGACGATGTGTACCGTTGGATCTTAAATCGACGTATATGACTTGCGTGTCTACGTCGGAGACGGACTCAGGAATTTGGTCGGTGCTACACTGCTACGCAAAAAATAATGAGCCGAGCCAACTACCATCATAGTGCCTCCCCCATGGATCCGACTCTGCTGCTTTTCCGATCTCAACCATTCAAAATTTTCAATTTGCGTATCTCGATAAAGTAACTTTTCTATGCACAAATCTCAACAAATTTGAATGGCTGAGATCGGAAAAGCAGTCTGCTGCTTTTCTCTCAGAAAAGCAGCAGAGTCCGATTCCCTCCCCCATGGCTGTCCGAGCGACAGGAACAAACAAATAGTTTGGTTTCGGATTAGCAAGATTAAAAAATTTTAATTTGATTCGAATATAATTCGGAAATAATGCGCTACAATAAAGAAAATTAGCATTTGATCTAGTGGTTAAGATACATGGTCTCTATATGAGAGGTCATGAGTTCGAAATTCAAATGGGAAAATCCTTTGTTGTAATAACAAAAGTATTAAATAGTTGAATGACTTGACCTCCAACTTTTATTCAAAAAATAAAGAAGCAAAAAAAAATTGTATTTTTTCGTGAATAATTCGTGATGATCGTTTTATTTGCAAATAAAATGTATTGTACGTTTTAAACAGAGTTTAGTTCGAAAACGTTAGAAATAAAATAAAACATGAATTATTCGCAAATTATACACTTATATTGTCACTATAATCTGAGCCAGCGTGTTGCCAACTCGTCCGATTGACTTAGCCGCCGCACCACATATCATCCTTATTGTTTTTCTTAGGTTGAGTTCGAATCCCCTGAACTAAACCAAATTTCAGTTTATTCGAATCACCCGATTGGAATCAAGATCAATATCAGCCAGAAATATGTTTTCTCAATATTTAAGATCTAGATATTAGTACCGCATAAGAATATAAATCACAACACGCCGATTTTTTATTTTATCATCTTTAAAAAAAGATAAACTAAATTACCATTTAGTTTAAAATTTCAAAATATATCTTATCTGCAGTTTGAAACTGTGGAACTGACGCAAAGTGGTCTCATTATGATCTTGCCTATTAAGCTCACGTATCGATCAAGTAGTAATAAAGAAGAGTATAGAGTCACAACTAAAACAAAACAAATTAACAACAATAGTTTTCTATTCAAATTTCGCTTCCTCAGCGGAGGGTTTCCATATACATATAAAGTGAAATAAAATTAAAAGTACCATAGAAAATGCAAACTAATAAATAATCTTATTAATGCTAATTTTAAGTAAACAACAAAAGTTTTAATTCTTATCAAAATCCATGCAGTCAAAGCAATAAAATATTTAATTGTTTCAAGACTTTATCTTTTAATTGTTTCTTAGAAGACCGCCCATGCCATTATGTGAGATCAAATTTCAAGTTGTACATTTAATTTATTGATCGAACTAGACTGATATGGCCATCGTTTACCTCCAAATCTGAGTCATTTATTTCTTCAATACACACCGCGTCGGGAACCATATTGTTAGTAGTTTCGCAGTTTGAAACTATAGATTCGGATGGGTTCCTTAGTTTAAAACTGGGGAACCAACTTTTCTTTTGAAACCAAATTCCTTAGTACAGGAGCGGATTCCATCTTTTTTTAAAACTGCACTGCTTATTTTATAACTACCTATATAATTTTTTTTGTAGTGGGGCATACCTTTTTACAAAAAAATATTCATATTAAGTAACACTATTGCGGTTTTAAACAAGCGAAATGCTTAAAAAGAAAAGAGTTGGTTCCGCAGTTTTCAAAAATGCGAAACTAAAACATATGAAAAGTTGGTTCCGCAGCTTAAATTGCCCTCATTTTTATTTATGTCCACCATTAAATATAATTTGTCAAATCTATTCACCAAAATTAGATTATATCAAAATTATCCAAACTGGCCATTAAATAGCATGTTTCTAATTTTTATTAGGAACCGGCTAATAAATCGCCAGTCCTTAAATTTTTTTTTTTTTTTTTTTGAAAAAAGTTATAATTTTTTTTTTATTAAAGTTTTAGAAATTTTTGATATGTTTCTTTGAAATTAGATAGAAAAAAATATATAATTTAGTTTATTAGAAGGATTGAAACAAATAACCCGGATCAATATTTTTCAGATTGGGTTTTTTGCGGCTGTAATAAAAATTAAAATATTTTGTTTTGTGTTATAGAAAAAATAAAAATACTTTGAATCTGAATTATTAATCCCAGTTTAAAAGTCACTTCTAGGTAAATACAGAAAATATTATGGTATTTCTATTTTTGAAAAAATAAAAATTTAAGAAAAATGTTGCGCAACTTTGTAATCATTACTCAAATAGTAATCTGAGTCTTTCGTTGTTTTAATCGGATATAATTCTCGCATAAAAAAATGTGCATTGTGCATAAAAAATCATGCATAATATATAAAATAATTTAAGAAAAATATTGCCGCAACTTTGTAATCACTAGTCAAATAGTGTTGAATCTGAGTCGTTCATTGTTTTAATCTGATATAATTCTCGCATAAAAAAGTGTGCATTATACATAAAAAACGTGCATAATATATAAAATAATTTAAAAAAAGTTGCCGCAACTTTGTAATCATTACTCAAACAGTGTTGAATTTGAGTCGTTCGTTGTTTTAATCTGATATAATTCTCGCTTCAAAAAGTGTGCACTCTGCATCAAAAATCGTGCATAATATATAAAATAATTTTGAAAAAGTTGCCGCAACTTTGTAATAATTACTCAAACAGTGTTCAATCTGAGTCGTTCGTTATTTTAATCTGATATAGTTCTTGCATAAAAAAGTGTACATTATGCATAAAAAATCGGGCATAATATATAAAATTCTGACACAATTTCGGAAATTTGTTTTACTTTTTTGAAAATAGAAGAATTCAAATATTTTCTATATTTACTTAGAGGTGACTTTTGAACCGGGATCAATAACTGAGATTCAAAGCATTTTTATTTTTTTCCAATAACATACAAAGAAATATTTTAATTTTTCTGACAGCCACGAAAAACCCGATCTGAAAAACATTGATCTGGTTTATTTGTTTCAGTCTTTCTAATAAAGTAAATTATATATTATTTTATCCAATTTCAAAGAAACATATCAAAAATTTCTAAAACTTTAATAAAAAAATTAAAAAAATTATAAATTTTTTCAAAAAAATTTAAAAAATAAAAAAATTAAGGACCTGCGATTTAATAGCCGGTTCCTAATAAAAATTAAGAACCGGCTATTAAATAGTCGGTTTGGGCAGGAATAATTTTTTTTGGTTTTGCTAGGCATAGTTGGCAAATTATATTTAATGGAGGCATAAATAAAAATGACCGCTTAAATTGCAGACATGATAGAAATGAAATTTCTGAGAGAAATAGAGTTAAATGCTTAAATAGTTTTATTCTTTTTTGAAAGATGTTAAATAAAAAAAATTCGATCACAACGGATCACAGTTTTTGTTCAAGCGAAATTATTCAACATATGGTGTAATTGGGCTAGAATGGGCCGGATCAGAGGGGTAATTGGGCTGCAATTATTGTTCGTACACAGGATAGTATCAAGCTTTACGAGTAGAACTCCTAAGTTTACCGAGCTCCTGTCTGAATTTAACTCTAAAATATATCGGATTGATTTTAAATGAGGAATCTAAACTGTTGAAAGTTTTCTTCCTTACAAGTGATGCGTCTACATGCAAAAAATTTAAAATAAAATTTGTATAGATTCAAGTGGTCAAAAAGCTTCAAAAAACCGAATGCATTAAAATTAATTTATAAACCATCTAATTTTGACCACTTGACTTTATACTAAATTAATTAGAAACTTTAAAATTTTCACATGTAGACACGCATCACTCGTAAAGGATTTCAACAGTTTGGATTCGTCGTTTGAAATTAATTTGATAGATTTTAAAGTTGAGTTCACAAAGAAACTTGATGAACTTAAGAACACCCTAATTATACTCCATGCTTTACTATCTAAAATCTACCCAGTACACTGAAGGGGCAACAAAATATTTATTAGCATGTCTTCATTTCTCGTCCTAAAAAAAAAAACTTAATTATGAGTTATGACCAAACACTAACCTTTTGGCAAATATACCTCATGACCATGAAAGGGTTCTTATTTTCGATTAATATCATATTTATCCTTCTAAATTTCAAAAACTTACAAATTTATCCATTTTATTGTCTTTTCTATTTAAGCACATTTTAAATTTATAAATTATCCATTTTATTCTTCATTATAAAAAATAAAAAGTACGTAACATGTTTTAGAAAAATATCTGTCTTCTAATTCATCGGTTTCCAAGGGCAAATGAGTCAATTCTCTATTTCTGATGATTACACGAGCATATACCTACTAAATGTTATTGTACATCCGTCACAAGTAAAGAAAGAGAAGTGACCTATTTGCCGTCGAGAGTTGACCAATTAGAAGACTATTTTTTTTAGACATGCTATTTTTTTATTTTTTTAATAAAGGGTATAAGGAATACTTTATAAATTTATAATATGTTTAAATAGAAAATACAATAAAATGATGAATGTGTGAGCTTTTGAAATTTAGAAGGGTAAATACGATATTGTGAATTTTAGAGGGGGTAATACATGACTTCCAACTTTTTGAGGGGTATACGTGAAACTGCCCCATTAAAAAAATGTGATACTGCATTAACTAATGTATTATTAATTTACTATAATTAAAACTAGACAGTCTAAAAATATAATAAAATGAAAATAATAAGGATAAGTTTGGACCAGATAACTGGTTAGCATAATATGGATCTAGCCCATTCTAATATGACTTGCTATTGTAAAATTACATTTCTATTGATTTGCATATATAATTTGCTCCATATGTTTGTATTTTTACACTACTCACTATACATTGTAAAATTGCATTTCTAAATTGACATTTCGTAAAAAGGAAAGAACCAGTTGTTCTCTTAAAATGCATTAAATGTTTTCTAAAATGTATTGCTTATAAGCTTAATTTAGTTTAAAGCTTAAAAAAAGTATTTAAATATAGAATCGGTATGAAGAAAAAAATCTTCTCTCAATATTGCAAATTGGATGCTCAAAATAGCAGCGCGATCAGTAAGAGAAATTTTGTGTTTAGATCTGGACCGTCCGATCTGTTCTGACACGAATATTAAAGGTCCCGTGCATCCCTCTCTCTGATCGTTAACCCCGTCTGGAACTTTTTTTCCTTTTTCTGTCCATCTTTCTTCCCCACCCGCCATCTCGCTACCCCTCTCTCTCTCTCTTCTTGTTTCGCTGATTCCCGGATTCGGCTCTCGCGAAGGAAAAAAGAGAATCCGCTAAGGCGGCTCAGGCAGTCCGGGAGGTGGCTTAGCTAGCCTGGTAACCCTAACTTTTTCTCAACTGCGATTAAACCTAGTCAGCCATTTTGATAAACTCTTGTTTGATGCTAATGCAAAACGCAAACAACTTCAATTGTTATGCCCCAAGTATGAGTAATGCATCCACCACTAGACTGGTCTTATTTATTTGCAATTTTTCAAACAGATCAATAGATCATCCTAAAAAACTACAGGTTTAGGTCATAAATGGGGTAGAATTGACACAAGTGATTTCTAGGGTTTACATTTTTTTTTTCTGTCATATAAGCTTTGGAAGAATAGGAACATTTATAAACGAATAGTCTATAACTCTACTAATAATTTCCTAATGAATTTAAAATCCGTATTTATTGCTTCTGAAGAAGGCTTTTCTAATATCAACATCTCATACTCCTCTGAAACAAAACACACAGTAAAATATTGGCCTAAAGGTAAGATATACTAAGATGATCAAAGCATCATATTATGTTACGGAAGGCATAATTAAAATGGTAAAAGAGAATGAACTTCTATAGAAGCATATCTTTTGAGTTGCTAAAAAACTGTGTTAAGTTTAAATGTTTTTCACCTACACTACATCATCAATATTCTAAGATTTTGAGGTTAATTTATGGTGCACTTTTATACAAAATATTTGAGCCAGCAAATAATATTCTAATGTTTTGGGTTATATTAGTATAATGAGTGGTACATACCAGAGAATTCGTTTGGTGCTTGTTGATCCTAGTTACAGTGCACTATTTAGTATGGCCAATCAAAAACTGTAAAATAGTTGTATGTATTTGCTGAACTTTTGGTTTACTGGCTGGAAATTTGTAATTATATCACTTTGAAGAAACTATGTACTATTGTAACTCATTTGATCCTTTTCTTGTAGAGCTCTATTGCTCTTGTTATTTGAACTGGGAATTATAAATTTGGAGAGAGCTACTTGGAAAATTCATGTGAGTGTGTTCCCATTCATTCTACACATTGAATTTGTATAAATATTTAAGAAATATCATGATACATCATTCAAATTACGCCCTTAACGAAAATCCTAGTTAAAGTTGAATTTTTGTTTCATTTAAAAGATAAAATTTATGTTGTAATTTTTTTCTACCTACCTCCGATGAAAATCCTGCTTACGCCCCAACCCTATATTCTCTCTATTTTGTTTTTATTTTCCTCTATGATGTTTCTTGCTTATTTCGTACTAAGCATCCCCTACCTATTTTAGGTTCATTGTTCAGATTTGTAAGATGCAATGTTTGAACACTCTATTTTACCATACTAACCTACAATCTGATTTCGACTTTGATTTTAGTACTAGTGATACTCACCTAAAAGGCTTCCACTATGAGTCTTGAACCGTTCAATAGGTATGCAATTTCTATCAATTGCTTGAGTTCCTTTTTCATGTTATTTAATGAATAAAAATTCTACATTAGACTTCGCTTTATTTGGATTATCTCATGGTGATGCAGATTGGTGAAGCTTGCTGCTCGAGCATTCTATGATGACATCACAATGAAAGGTGATAACCAGCCAAAGACTGGTAGAGGCGATAACAGAGGAATTGCTGTGGTTGTCCTTGATGCTCTCACAAGGTTAGCTTATAGCCATTAGTTTGATCTTTTTATTCAATAATTGTATGGCAATTTGTTTGAATTTCAAGTCAGTAGTTTGTATGCTCAAAATGTATGCCTTTTTTGTGCTTTTTTTGGACATGTTTTCCTCTTAACTGAATGTATTTGGGTTCTCTCTAGACTAGCAATTTAGCAGAAGCAAAGCAATATTATGACGCATTACAAACCAAATCATGAATTTAATGCTTCTGATTTTGGTGAATTTTTACAAGTGAAGCCTCGCTGTTATCAAGAAGTTAAAACTTTAAGGATGCTTATGCTTTGCATAAGTTGTTGTAATAATTTTTCATGATATAGGGAAAAATTAGCAATTTAAGCTGTACTAAATAATGTTTCAGTCTTTATCGCTTAATTACCTGATTTTGTTCAATTATGACCAGTTTAGCACTTGATTGTATCTCTGTCTTTTGGTTAAATTAGGAGGTTGAGATTCAAGCTCTCTCAACTTTTTATGTTGAAAAATGTATACGAAAAGAAGAAAATCCAGTACTTGCCCATAAGCAAAAGAATAACCATTTCAAATCCCAACAAAAATTGAGTTCTCATTAGTGGCAGGTTAACTGTTAACATAGGTTGGTACTGGTAAATATACTTTGTCTGTTGGATTGGATTTGCCCTGATGTTATTTTTGAATAAGAAATAGCAACTTGACAGTGAATAAGGCCTGATTCTTCCTGATACTTCGCAATTCCTAGTATTTCTGTTGCCTTTGTTTATTTGACAGACATAAAAAAGAAATTTCAACAGGCGTCAATGGGTTAGAGAGGAAGATTTGGCAAAGGCATTGAAGCTGCACTCAAAACAACTCCGCCGTATTTTGAGGTTTTTTGAGGAAGAGAAGTTTGTTACTAGAGACCATCGAAAAGAGGTCTATAGCATCCCTTTGTCACCTATGCTTGTTTATGAAAACATAATTGGTATCACCATGTTTTACAAGACTTGTCTTTTTTATAAAAAAAATGATTGCTGCAATACCATCATTGTATAATTCAAACTGTGATATCTCTGTTACTCGTTGGTGCTATAGTAGTTCTGAAGCCACCTTTTGATGTGATTGTGCTCCAATATATATATATATATATATATTTATATCTCACACCTCTGTTTTTGTATTATTCTTTCCACTTCCAGTCAGCAAAAGGCGCAAAAATATTCAGTGCAGCTGTTGCTGCAGCAGCTGGTGACGGCCGTGGTAAGGAAGGTGAAGAGAAGGTCAAATTGCATACTCATTCATATTGCTGTTTGGACTATGCACAGGTAATAGTTTCTAATTAAGGTTTTGTTCTGAAGCTTTATTTTTTGATACCTTAAACCTGAATAGTACTTATTTTCTTGTTTTTAAAATGAGCAGATCTATGATGTTGTTAGATATCGGATACACAAAATGAAGAAAAAGTTGAAAGATGAATTGGATAGCAGGAACACTGTTCAGACGTACATCTGTCCTAATTGCTCAAAAAGGTAATAATAGATAATCAAAAGAATTTGTTGGGTCTTTTTGGTTGCTCATAAAAAAGCACGAACTTTCATTAATTTTTTGCATATGCTGCTGATAGGTAGCATTGAGTGAGGCTATGGTACTATGCATAGCTCATATTGGTCCGTACTATGGATCAATATCTTTTCAAAGTCTAAACAATCGATCTGAACCGTTCAACATGATCTCCGTATGAAAATGTACTTGTAGATCAAATTTTATATTTTTTCCTTTTAAAAAAATTACTATTTTTTATATATGTTAAAAATCACATGATCTAAAGATTCTCGACCATTCAAAAATAGTGATTTTCTACCTATATAAAAAAATAATAAAAAAATTCTAAAAAAATGTAGAATTCAGTCTGCAAGTAGATTTTTTATGGAAATCACATTGAACTGTTTAGATCGACTATTTGAACTTTGAAAACAAAAATATTGATCCTTAGTATAGACCAATCCGTACTATGAATAGTACCATAGCCTCACTCCGTAGCATTTGTCATACTCATTTCTGTTCCCACATGATAACTAAACAGAATTATCCCCATAGAATTTTATTGTATGATGGAACACAGCTCAATGTTACACGTGTTGATTGCAGGTACTCAGCTTTTGATGCGCTTCAACTTATTAGTTATACCGATGATTTGTTTCACTGTGAAAGATGTGACGGTGAACTTGTTGCTGAGAGTGACAAGATTGCAGCTGATGAAATGGGAGAAGGGGATGACAATAGGAGTAGGCGGCGCGAGAAACTGAAAGATCTTCTTCAGAGGATTGAGGTTTCTCTTGATTTCCTATTTCCAATTTATATTTGCTATCGAGTGAGGCTATGGTGATATGCATAGCACAGATTGGTCTGTCCTATGGATTAATATCTTTGTTTTATAAAGTTCAAATAGTCGATTTGAAACGTTCAACGTGATCTCTATATGAAAATGTACTTGCAGACTAAATTTTTAATTAAAATTTTTTTAGTTATTTTTTAGATAGGTGGAAAATTACTACTTTTGAATAGTCTAGAATATTTGGATCAAGTGATTTTCTAACTATCTAAAAAATAGTAAAAAAAATGTAAAAAATATGAAATTCGATCTACAAGTACATTTTCATATGGAGCTTATGTTGAACAGTTCAGATCGACTGTTTGAACTTTAAAAACGGAGATATTGATCCATAGTATGAACCAATCCGCGCTATGCATAGTACCATAGCCTGACTCTTTGCTTTCTGGGATCACTATTCCTTTGCCCTGGGAAGGGATGGAAATATTACATATAGAGTTGAGATGCAGTTACTACCAAGACTGATATTGATAAATCAGTGCCGATATTGCAATTCTTTTAGTTTTTCTGGTCATGGTATATATCTATGAGTTGTAGGTGATTTTTTTTTTAAAGAAATTGTATCAGACATTTAAAATCATTTAGTAGTAGTGGGATAGATGCACTTGTTGGCACCAAGCAGAATCTATGTGCTTGTTGTGCTCCATGCTTTGGCAGAGTTTTTTATTTTCAGAATAGATATGAAATTGAAGACATGTTATGATTTTGTTGTTTGTTTGAATATATGTTAATGCAGGAGCAACTTAAGCCAGTGACTATTCAAATAGCAAGAGTAAAAGACTTGCCGGTGCCTGATTTTGGGACACTTCAACAATGGGAGGTTAGAGCAAGTGCTGCTGGTTGGGGGGGTTACGGTGAAATTGATCCGAATGATGCTAATAAATCTTCTCAGGGATATGGTGGCACACCAATGCCTTCTCTTGGGGATACAAAGGTACAACCATATCTAAATTAGACTTAATTAAAATAGTCAAATCAAAATTTTATTTGGTTTTCAAAAATCTAACCGAACCAAACCAATTAAACTTATCAATTGAACAACAACCGAATTGAGTAAAACCAAAGTAAATTTCGGTTTTTTTGGTTGAACCGAAATATGAGAAATTAAATTTCAGAAGGTCAAAACTTGGTACATACACAAATACATTTAATAATCATAGAAATAAATATCTAGATATATATATATCAGTCGAAGCGAAATAAGAGTGATGAAACCGAACCAAATTTAAAAAACCCAATTCAAAAATTCAATTGAATTAGAACCATTTAATCCAAATTTTGTCAGTTTGGTTGGAAATCAAATAAACCGGATCCAATGAACACCGCTAATTTAATGCCAGATTGTTTATTTCGTCTTCAAATTTTTTTAAATTTAGAAGCTTATGGTCATGATCTACATCGTTCAGTATCAAAACTGGTGCTAACTAGTCATGTTTTACTTGGAATATGATACTTTCTTCTTTTCTGATTTTGGTTTACTTGGAATAGTATTCAAGGTTTTACTAGTCTCTTATAGGACATCAGTTGCTATGGAAATATCAAATGATAGGAGTTACATTTCTAATGCACACGTGCAACTTGATAAATCTGTGTTTTATATCAGGTTGAGGTTGATCTAGGTGGTGGAGTGAAAGAGGAGGTACAGTCAGAAGGTAAACCTACCAAGGCGAAGGTCTTGCCACCATGGATGATAAAAAAAGGAATGGTTCTTACAAAAGAACAAAGGGGTGAAACTAGCCTTGATGCAGAGGCCACCACTCAAGAAACCACCATTGATGACAAGAAACAAGCAGATTTAAAGGATGATGACAAGAGCTTAATGGTAAGTAACTCCGAATCGCATCCCCTGAGATATCTCAAACTTTGAGTTGATCTGTGGAAAATCTGGACCGTTCAAATCCTTTCTGCACGAATCTCAAAGCACAATAATACTGTCCCCCTGCATTCCAAATAGGCACTGAAATTTTTTTGGTCCGGCTCAAGGTAAACTGAAAGTTTGAGATATCTTGGAGGATACTGACTCAGCCCATATATTGGCACATTATTATCTCTGTTTAAGGTTGGTGAAACCCATGAAAAGCTGTTACAAAATACATTTTTTTTCTATGGAAATTAAGTTCTCTTGTTTGTAATATTAGGATGAGTACACGAAGGCATATTATGCTGCCTACTACGCAAAGATACAAGAAGAGGAAGGAGGAAGGCAATCAGTAAAGCAAGAAGAATTTGGGGTGTCTGCATCAGATCAAGATGAGTTGTTTGGCACTCAAGAAACATCAAATCATCGCCAAGTGGGAATGAAATCTAAACGAAGCGATGATGAGGACAATGATGACGTGGAGTGGGAAGAAGCTGACCCTACAGGTTCAATTCAACTGAAAAAATAACAAGGACTAATAATAATAGTAGCTACCAACATTATAATGATAGATAAATAATAGTGAGGGTACGGTACTATGCATAGTGCATATTGGTTTGTGCTATGGATCAATATCACTATTTTTAGATCTGAATCGTTCAACATGATGTCCATATGAAAGATCAAAATTTACAATCTTTTTAGATAGGTAGAAAATCACACTTGATTTAAAGATTGCTGAACCATTCAAAAATAGTGATTTTCTACCTATCTATAAATATAGTTAAATAATTTAAAAGATATATAAAATTTAGTCTGCATGTACATATTCCCATGTTGAACGGTCCGGATCGACTGTTTGGACTTTGGAAACGAAGATATTGATCCATAGTACAGATCAATATGCACTATGCATAGTACCATGGCCTCAATAAATAATTATAATATATAGTTAAAGAAAAAGATGGTTCTTGGATGCTTTTCCTTCAGAGACCTGTCAATTTGTATACAGAAACGAACACTCTATCACTACCATATGGATTAAAAAAAGAACCAAGCATGACTACTTGTTTGTCCATCTTGCTCTCCAGTCCACACAACTTTTTGACATGAGCAATTTTAATCTCTCTCTTTCTGAACACAGGAAATGCAGAGGCATCATATAAACTAGCAGCAGATTTGAATATGGAGGCCAAGGAATCCGAGGAAGAGGAAGAAGACGACATCGATTGGCAGGACGGGTGATAAGGAATTGCGCAATGCCATATCATATCCTGTGTTGTATCGACCTTTTGCCTTCATGGAGTTGTTTTGATGTTTTTAAGGTGATTGCATATGGTTCATGCAATCATGCATAATAAATATGTTATCATTTGTGACCTGTTCTTATTGGATCAGCACTAATTACCTTTTTATAATACAAAGTTATCTTAACTAATAATTAATACAAAGTTACTAATTCTTTCTTGTTAATTTCACCAGGCACCTAAAGTCTTCTAGTTCTAGAAAATTGTTCCCTGCTTTAGTCACTTATGCATGCAACAAAGGAGAAATTTGTTCTGAATTGTCTAATTAAAGTGAGATGAACTATAACCGCATGTCAATTGATTTTTTTTTTTATTATGCGCAAGGCACTTGCCGTCCATTTTTAATTTCTGGTTTGAGAATACTAAGTCGATTTTGGGCTCGCATCTCATCACTTTGAATAATGAGTATTATTTTAGATAATCGACCACAATTGCGTTTCTAACTAGTGCTGGGGGAAAGGATTATTAAAGTTTAAAATAGCTTGACATTGTTATGCTATACTTTCATTGTAGCCTTATTGCTGTTGTAGCTACTATTAAAGTTAGAACAAAACTGTTATTACTGCTGTAGCTGCCACTAAAGTTATTATTCGCTAAATACAAGTATATTTCATATTTATTCATTACTTTAGATGGACATGTTTAATTAGTAGGTGACTAATTATAAAGTAGTGAAGAAACATGATATTTGAGAATTTAGAAATTAATTTACTTTCAGTTTGTATTACATGTTTATCATCTGGTATAATAACTACAAGCACAATTTCTAAGGATTAGAATAATTTTTAATCTATAACAATTCTTCAAAGCAAATTTTATATATTATTGCTTACGATATAATTTAAACCTAAGGCATTAAAATATAGTTTCAAATAAAAGCTGTCATATAGAACGCTTTCACGGTAATTGTTGTTACATATTGTAGTTTCTTTAGGATTTTGTTGTAATGAATCACGAACTGTTATTTAAAACTTTGAAATTAATATGTTTGGAAACTTAACATTTCCTTAGCTTTTCTATTAAAAAATGTCCCCACGACAAAAACTACCTCTAAATTTTGATATCATGGTGATTTTGTTCTGGTATATCAGCTCAGAATTAATTGTAACTGACAGTGATAATCAAAAGGAAAATAGAACGAAAGAAAAAAAAAACCATAAAATTTACAAACATCTATCATTTAGAAATCCCGTTTGAAAAGAAAGTGTCACCATCCTAATTTCTCCTAACCATGCCAACTCCATACTAATTTACCGACCTAGTCACACGGCAGCTAACTTCATCTTAGTGGTAAAAACAAAAATAGGTGATCCCAAAGAAAGAGCACGAGTAGTAAATGATAAAAAAGAAGTCAATTCTATATCTCTGCATTCACAGCTAAAGTCAGAGAGCATTGACAAGTCTTGCCCGAACTGCTTTTGGCTCAGGTACGTGTTTAACACTGCAAAATCGAAGCCAAAATAATGAAATCAAACAGAACAATAAGATCACATTAACAAATTTGTAACTAAAATGGAGGAGTTGACTGACAATAAATCAACTGGCATAACTTGATAATGATGTATGGATGTACAGAAGTCACGCCATGACCAAATACATCACGACGCAACACGAAACAGCACATGTAAGTCATGTACGTGACCATCCATCAGAAAATTAGCACGGCACGTGGTCACATGTGATCAGGACCATTAGATCCTGATCTAATGGTAAATTTTGAATAAATAAAAAAGTAGTTAAATGTGAGCAAATATACCATGACCGTCCATCCCAATTTGGTCATGACACAGCACATAAAAATCTGACTTGGTCACTGCATGGGACATGACCCAAGTCACATCGCAAAACGTTACGGCATGGCACGTATTTACATCCCTACCTAAGTGCACCAAAAAAAGGAGAACTATCGGAGTTTAATTTTTGTTGTACTTGCCTGTAAAAGACTTCTCCATTGGGCACAGCTTTCTTACAGATCCATTCAGGAAAAAGCTCCTCCAAAGTAGCCAAGTGTTCTTCTATTTCACCTACATTACCCAGAAAAAAAAAATCCACTGTTAACCCCATCATGCCAAGAAATTAATTTTAACTTTCAAATGTAAGAACAATAGATTAGAAAGATTATACATGTTTCTTCAATCTCTAGATTGTTGCAAATTATCTTGTGCACAAGCTCCTTTTTTGTAATCAACGAACAATCTTTTGACCGTGAAATGAGACATATAGCATCGAAGGTGGATGGTAAAGAAGTCAGCTTTTCCTCCCCTATAGAATCAACTGTTTTATTCACGCTCAAACATCCCTGGAAATAAAAGAAAAATTGAAATAAAAAATGTGTCACAAAACTTGGAATGTGAACTCCCAGAAATAAACTAGATGCAATTACCATCCAATCTGTGATGAATAGAAAGAAAATTATAATTCAAATTGAGTGAGGCTATGGTACTATGCATAGTGCCGCCCATCAGTCCGTGCTATGGATTACAATCTCTATTTTCAAAGTCCAATCAATTGATTAGAACTGTTTAACATGATCTCCAAATGAAAATGTACATCGAGATCAAAGTTTACATTTTTTATAAAAAAATTACTATTTTTTAGACAGGTAGGTATAAACTCACATGATCTATAGATTTCGAACTGCTGGAAAGCACTGATTTTCTATCCATCTAAAAAAATAGTAAAAAAATTCTAGAAAATGTAAAGTTTTGTCTCCGAATACATTTTAACATGAAGATAATCTTCAGCAATTCGCACCGACTGTTTGGACTTTGAAAACAGAGAATTTGATACATAATACGGGCTGATCTGCGCTTTGCATAGCATCATAGCCTCACTCATTCAAACCTACAAAAAGGGTCTGACATGAGTCTATGAAAATACCTCATTGTCACTGAGAGAAGAACTTGCAACAACGACATCTGATACAAATCCAACAGCTTCTGACTCCTGAAAGTTTAACTTGCGAGCTGACCTGTTAACTGCAATCTTACTGTCATCCTTTTCAGATACACACTTCTCACTAGGAGTAGGCAAAGGCCTCTGTGGGGTCTGTTGAACTGGTGTTTCCATCAGCACTGCATCAGCCGACGACTTCCCCTCACGATTAGGAGTGGAAGCAATAACTCCAGCTTCCTTGACAGCTGGCAAGGGATTTACAAAATCAGTGAAATCTCTTGTAATTTCAGGTTGTGGAGGTATCGGATCAGTGGCATGAGTTGTCGCAACTTGTACATTTGGGTTCTGGAATGTGGATTTACGGAAAGATGAAGGGAGATGGGAAGCATTGAACAATGCTTCTTCTGATAAAATAGTTGGAAGTAACTGCGGAGACAGTACTTTAGAAATTCTCTTCAGATCTGAATTTTTGCCACTGGAGTTGAAAGGTTCAGGTAAAATGGCCTCAGGAATTTCAGTATCCTGTATGGAAAAGAAAAGTGGATGATTATAGGCAAAGAAATATACTAAAAAAACAACCCCCCCCCCCCCCCCCCCCCCCACACACACACACACCAACCACCCTGTTTAAGACAGGTCAGAACGGGTTGGATGGAATGAAGTTTATAGAAGTACAATTTCTGGCCAATACGACACAGGGATCTGGTCATCTGACATTCCGGCCCCATTTATTTACAATAACCAGAGATTATTTTATTAAGGGTAAGTCATGAAAAACATTTATCTACCTTTGGATGCAAGCTAACAAATTTTAAAACACTTGTATGAAATGCTTTGCACAGAGCCATTGAAGAGGATTGATTGACACGTAAAGACTCAAGGAAGTCTGTAGTTAGAGTTATTTTCAAATCTGGATACATGTGCGAGCTCTCTTCATCGTGTGAAAGTATCTTCTCTATTTGGACAGCATCTGGTAGTATATACTTCATTTGTGCCACATGTCTAGTCAACAATTTTCTGAAAAAGAAAAAAGCAAAAATGTTTGGATTATTCGGATCCTTTGTGGCCAAGTCAAGCAACGTTGGCGGTGCTGATGTTTGATGAATTTAATGGATCTGAATTAAAAACCTACGATAATGGTATTGGCATCTAAAACCTACGATACTCATTCTAATACCCTATATTATTTTATATTAATTTCTATAAATAAAAAATTCTGGTGGCAGTGGATTAGATGTGTTGGATTCAGGTTAGGCGTGTGCCTTTTACTATAGTCCACCTCCAAAGAAGACCAGATTCACTAGATTCCACATTTTACAAAATCTTGTAAAATAAAACAATATTTTTTTGTAACTTTGGTCTGTGGCTAACCTTCTAGCAGTCAAGAAAACCCCAACAAACCCACTCATAAGATCGCAGTTGTAAAATGTCCATATCACAATGTTTTGTTTACAGTAGTGAACTTTAGTAGTTTTATATGTTTCTGCCTTTCTAGTCAATTATATTGGATTTATGGAGCATAGCCTCTTTAGGTAAGAAAATCAGAAATCATGTGCAAATGGTTGAGCCTTAGCCAGCGAGTCAAAAAATGAACACCCAGAATAGACCCATTAACCCATCAGATCAGTCTACGGAGAGGGTGTTCGGGTCAGAAATAGTTCGCCCTTGGGAAAACATAATTTATAACAAAAAAAATGGATGTCCTTATAAGTTACAATTAAGAATATAACAATTTATATAACAAATACGTAATAAGTAAAACATACCCTTTTGAGGAGCTGTTTGGGGATTTGGGGAACTCATGGTTTAAAATAGTAGATACATATTTTTTCTTCTGAATGTCCATACAAGAAAAGTTTCCTTTTTATTATGATAATGCCATTCAAAGACTTGAAACTGAATCAAAATATTATTCTAAATTTAGAATTCTTTTAAACTACCTGTTTGCAAGCACATCAATCTGAGCAGAGATGTTTTTCAAAGAAGCTGTCTTCTTTCGCAGGCGAAGAAGCCTAATGGATGTATCCATTTTATTGAAAAGATCAACTAGAATCTTGTAACTGCCATTAAGAAGCAAATTTGTAATCTATAAAATAATTGTCAGCAGTGAAATAACAAATTTGACATATTAAAGACTCACTTGTCTGGAAGTTCAGTAGAATTTTCTTTCTCATCTTTAAAATTCTCCCTCAGCAGATTTTTGGCAAGAGATGTAATTACAACACCCTTCTTTCCCCGGTCTGGTTTCTCTGGTGTCGGAGATTCAAAATTGCTCTGTGAATTCTCTGTAGGCTCAGAGATTTCAGGATATTTCTTGTTGTTTGCTTCAGAACTCGTCGAACCAAGGTTAGTTTGTGAACAATTCCCATTGTCAAAATCCTTTTGATCCATTATTTCTAAAATAACACAAAACTGAGTTAATAGAGGAAGGTAACATCACCAAGTAACAGCTAAAGAGCAGAGAAAGCTAAAAATGGTCCAACTAGCTAACATTTTTATTTTTATGGTCAGTGGGAAAACTAGCTAACATTTCATGCAATCAAAGCACAAATACAGCTAATTAAGCTACAACATATACCTAATGACATACATTGTAATTCTACAAGTTGAATCATTTGCTATATTACAGCTCCATAGATCAAGTTTCTGCAATTCCAGAAATTAAGTTTAGTTTCGATCCCTGCCAGGCAAAATTAGTGAACTATGGCGCATCAGATGCTCCTTTCCAGCTGAAGAGAGTGCGGGTGACGGGGTGAGTGAGTGAGCGAGAGTGCGTCTGTTCGTAGGGAGGAAGGGAGAAGAGAGGTAGATCTGAGAGTAAACTAAGAAGATCACCTGATCGAGGAAGCGGAGATGATCGGCGAGTGGAGGAGAGGAAGCTGTTGGAGCGCGGTTCTAGATTTCTAGGGCTTGGAGCTCTCTATGTTCGAATCGGATATATTGTTTTGTTCTTTCTATTGTGAAACGGGAAACAATTCGAAATCAAGAACAAGCAGCCTGGGAGGGAAAGGCAAGACTTTAACAGGCTTTTACAGGCCGACACTTAACCGGGCACTTTAGCCCAAATTACAGATCTATGATTGTTGATTTTGAACTTTTTTCGTTTGCCCCAATACGACCCAGAGGCCAGAGATATGGATGTTATTTATTACCTAAGGTAACTCAAACTTTGAGTTTGGATATTGACCGTCTAATCTACTTTTACACGAACATTAAAGGAGTCCGTGCATTCCACTTCTGTCCCGATTGGCCTAGATTCTGATCAAACGGTAACAATGTAAACTGAAAATTAAAGTTACTTCAGAGGAAACGGACTTGACAACAAGGGAGCCTCAAAGACCCAGAGACTTCCAAAGAGAACTCATGGCCCACTGGAATTCGGATGAATCAATATCCTCTGAGGATTTATCTTTGGATCATGGCCGTATGATCGTAATCCGGGCCAATCCGGTCGGAGGTAGAACACTCAGAGGCGCTTGCGGATTCTGATTGGACAGTGCAGATCAAAACAGAAATATTATGTTACCTTAGGTGCCACGAATTTAATTGGATCCCCGGTACGGACCTAAGGGGTAATAATCCGGACCGTTATTATAAGTTGGCACGAATCTAAAAGCGAAGCCCCATGCACCAAACCATATTTGATATTTGCAACTAGCTACCGCTCAAACTCCCAAATCAGATAACACCGCAAGAACAAGAACGAACCTGGTGCAGTGCGACCGTGTGATTAATCCAGACCAGTTCATTTCAAAATCAGCACGCAGTTGGCCACTCATCTGCCATGGCAACGCCGTCATCGCCACCTTCTCCGGCGAAGTCTGACGCCGACTATATCACTTCACTCAACATCGCCATTTCAGAGTGCCGTAATATCCAAAAATTGATTCGCAACTCCAAGCTTTCACCAGAGCTTCAAGCTCCTCTCAAACGTAAAATCCAGGCCGAGCTTCTCCACCTCTCCCGGCGCCTCCGTTACTGCGACGGTTCCGATCTCTCTCTCTGCTCCAACGTCGGCTACCTCTCCGCTGTCTGCCACGTCATCCACCACCCCGAAATCCAGTCCGTCTCCGCTGTCTCCACTCACGTGGGCACCAATATCGCGATCCATGTGGATATCATGTGCTCCTTCCGTAGAGATCCCACCTGGGTCTTCGTCTCTGATCGGAACCCTAGTTATGTCTCTTGGGCCGGATCGCCGTGTGGTAAGCATACGGTGCTGCGTGATCGTGTGGAGAGCGCAATTGTGTTTGCCAGTGGGGCGGGTCACCTCCGACCCAGTAAGCTTTTGTTTGTATTCGCACGTGGATTGGAAGAGGAAGTGAGAAACAAATTCTTGCATGAATTTGGGGCTGTTGAGAGTGATTTTGCTGATGGGTTAGAGGTAGTGTTTGATGAAATGGATGATGAATGGCTTGGGATAAGTGACGATTCAAAACGACTTTTAAATTACAAAGCATTTGAGATTCAAATTGATGATGACCATGTGCAGAATGTATCCATTGATGAAATAACGGCTCGAGTGGAGTTGGATTTGAGTTGTGGGTTTGATTCTCTGACTTTAACAACAAATCCATGTAATGATGGTTTGGGAAATGTGATTAATTTTGATACTACAGCTCTAATTGCTATGGTCTCGGGTATAAGTAATGGGGATGCAGAGTGGCTGCTAGACGCACCGCCTGAGAAGATGAGAGAAAAGTACAAGTCCAACTATGAGTTTGTCATTGGTCAGGTAATTAACGGCTTCCTTTACATTTAATCATTTCAATTGCTGCCATTGTTATATATTGGACATGCTTACTGCATAACTGAAGTGTAGTATGTGTGTTTAAGTTTCAAGATTAAATCTTTATTTGTTTAAGTTTCAAGATTGAATCTTTACTAATTCTTTATTTGTTTAGTCAAATATGAAATAATATTGGATAGAGCATGCAAGAGCGGAACTTCAGAGTTACCTAAAATTAGATTCTTTTTCTTGACAATAATAAGGTTGATTGGTTTTACTCAGGAAGAAAGAAGATTATTTCTCATATTTTTCCTTCCTAACCCATTACAGTGGTGCATTTTTGCTGCGTATAATCTCCTTTAGGACCATTTTCTTATCTCATTTGAAGAATATGAAACTTGCATGTATAGGCAAAATCAGAGCTCGAGCAACCAATTCTTGAAGAAGTGAATGCGATCTTAGCTGGAAAGAAAGGAATAGTTTGCCAAAGTGCTCTGGAGGAGTTTAAAGAACTTGTTTCTAAATGTGGTGGCCCTATAGAGAAACATAGAGCAAAGAAATTTGTGGAAAAGCTTGTGTAAGTTTCCAGATCAGTTTATTGTATAGTTTTGATAACATAGTTAACTCTAATGAATGAGCATAATTTTTGGGTCTCATAGTTATCTTGTTTTAGCTGAAGGGTATATAGATCAACCAATATTAATTTCAAAATACAAACCATATATAGGTATAATTATAATTAGAAGCAACTATTCAATATATATTCTTGCTTTAAATTCATTCCTCTTATATTGGCTTCGTCACTTGCTTGTTTGTATTCTAAGTTTCTAACAATTAGTTTTCTCTCTTGCAGAGTGGTACCAGACAATCCATCAGAGAGGGTTATGAATCTCCAAACAACAGGGAATGTGGATTCAAAGAACAAGATTATATTTGGCACCGGGGACCATTGGCGTGCTCCAACTCTGACAGCCAAGAAGAATGTTGTCAGAGCTATTGCCCAAACTGGCATGTCCCTTTTGACCATTGTACACCGACCCCGCGCTCTAACTGGCATGTTGTCAGAGCTATTTCCCAAACTGGCATGTCCCTTTTGACCATTGTACACCGACCCCGTGCTCTAACTGGTCTTTAGTGCTACTACATTTTACTTCCTTTGTGGGTGGATAATGCATTCATTTTACCCAGGACATCATGTACCTTTAATTGGACGTAGGCCATAGTTAAAAACTGACCCTTTGTTTAGTTGTTATTATTTTGGTTCCATTTTTTTTTTCGGTTGGGGAGGAGAGGGTGGTTGGGATTACAATGCCTTCAGGCCTTATCGTCAGCCGGTAACCAACCCAAGCTCTAGCTGGCTTTTAGTGTTAGGAGTTTGGTTTCTGTTTTCTTCTTTGTTTGCTAGGTAAGTGATTCTTTTTAGAAAAATGTTGTATAACTGGGTATTCTTCTTTTCTGACTCTAGATCAGTATATTCAGAAGTGGTTTATGTGAATAAGCTTGTTCTATATTCAAATTGAGTAGAGATTCGAAGAGCTGTTAATTATATATGTTTTTTTTTTTTAAATATTCTGTGTTTGGTTAAGACCTAAGGTCATGTTTGGTTGTGGAGTAAGAGGGTGGAGTAAATCTCTTACTCCACACTTAAGTAGTCAAACGATAAGTAAAATATGAAGTGTAAGATGGAGCACGAATGGAGTTAATACAGAATAACTTATTCCACCTTTCTAAATTGATTAACTTACTTAATTTGTATAGTCCACTATCATAAGCAAAAACACATTTTCTAACATTTACTTCAAGTAAATTAATTTAAGTTATAACTTTAACTATCAAATATGAAGAGTAGAATGAAACAAGCAATTTAATCCTCCACCTAAAGGTGAATTAGATAGGCTAGCCTTACATAGAATAAGTTTAATTTTAGGCTTTCAAGTTGAAACTTCCTAGATAGGTCGTTTAATTTTTTTATTTTATTTTGTGGCATGTGAAATTCATAACAATTGTTAATTTAAGTTATGAATTAACTTTAGACTTTTAATTTTTAGTCAAACATGAATAATTTAAGTCGATTTAAATTAGAATAATCAACTTGGGTTTTTTTAACTATAATTGTCAACGGAACAGTTTAGTGCGGAGTGAAAGAATAGCGTTTTTTTTTAAAGTAGAAATGGGGTGTTTTTAAGTTGATCAAATTATTAGATTGACTTTAAATAACGAAATTCAAATAATTAAAATCTTTCTACTTTTTGAGTGAATTTTTTTTAATTAATTTAATTTTAAAGTTAAACAATCAAAATTAAAAAGTTTATAAATTAATTTTAATACATTTAGTTTTTGTACTCCTTTTAACTACTCAGACACTTTGACACGTACAAAAATATTTTAAAATTTTCATATGTAGACGGATCACTCATAGGATAGAAAGATTAAAATAATTTGAAACGATTTTAGAGCTCGGTAACTTAAGAACACCAGTTCTACTCTTTTTTTTTTTATTATTATTAATTATCAATGGCCGTTTACTAAAAGAAGGTTTCCAATGTTTCACACTATATATACCCGCATGTGGATTGTGAATTTTGAACCATGTTGAATACCCAGCAATTGCAGCTTTATTTGTGTCATTATTTAATAGTATTACGTCTTGGATTGCATGATCCTTAGCATATATTAACTAGGTCATTAATTAGCGGCATCCAACCCTTCAACACGGAACTTTATATTTATCAAAAGTCAGAAATCAGAATGCAGCTAACAATTCTGGTAAATAATATATAAAATAACTATATATAATCGTATACACAACTCTCAACTACTCATAGAGTACCTAATACGCCAATATTAAAAAAAAATGGAAAAAGAATAACAACTTCAACAAACAATTAAACCAATGAATTAGAGAAATCACAGCTTCAAGCTGAACTTGCAACTGCTACTCTTGATCTTGATCTGACTGTTCACTGTCAAACTATCAATAACCAAATCACACCTAACCTTTGAAGTAAACTTCCATATTTTCAATGCACCGAGTTTAATCCGTACCGGTATTTCCCCTTTAAACTCAACAGGTATCATACCGGTCTGTTGCTGCTGCTGCAAAGAGTTCATCACCTCACCACCCAACTGGGCCCCACCTGTCATCACCACTGTCAAAACAGTTGTGTTCTTGTGCCCTTGATAAAACGCTGGAAATGACCCTCCGGCAAGGCTATAATCCGAGTATAACACGTTAAGCTTCGATCCATTTTCATAATATATACCGATCCCTTTGTTCGGGTTCTCTGCTGTAACCGTGACATCAAAGGTGGCATTCGCAAAGTTACTTGAGTCAATACTAAATTGCGTGATCTGAAACCGATCAACCGAATATTTCGGCAACTTCGGATCGAAAATGAAGTACAGTGCTGCGGCAACAGCAGCAATGATAATTACAAGAAGAATCAGAATACAGATAGAACAGCATAAGCATCTGCAAAAGCAGTTGCCTCGTCGTCGTTTCGGGGGACGCAACTGGGATGGTGGATACTGCCGGTAAGGCGGGTACGGGATTGCCGGGTCGGGTTTATCGGATCGGGAGCTTCCTTGAGGTACAAGAGGTGCTGTTGGTTTGTTCTGAGACTCTAGATCTACTGGGTGGATTCTCTGGTGATCTGTCATGGTGATTTGATATGGGTTTTGGATGCTGTATTTTGAATTTGTTATTTCTCTTCTTTGTTTGTGAAGGGTTGTGGGGGTTTATAGAGGGAGAGAGATGGAGGAGCGCTATACTTGGTCTCTTCGTGGAGCTTTCTTGCTCGGGAAAGTCTCAGTTGTGGACCCCACAGGTTTGAACAAACAAACATTTATTGTTTTTTAATTGTTTTTAAGTTTCGTTTGTTCATTTAGATGTAGCGATGCGATAGCGCTAGGAGTCCGTATCCTCTGAGATATCTCAATTTTTGCGTGACCTACGTGTCCGGTGCCTATCCGAGGAAGCGTAGGGGGCCTGTATTATATGTGCTTTGAGATTCGTGTAGAACGTATTTGAACGATTGACAATTTGACATATTCCAAAAAGTCACGTAAATTTTGAGATATCTCAGAGGATGCGAATTCATAGCGCTAGGGTAGGGTTTGGATGTTGTGGAGTGTGTGGTATCAGACATTGTGGCTAATTATGTAGCAATTACAATACTTCATTATTGAGGGGAACAAACAGTTCAATACTTATTTTTCTATCATAATAAAAATAAAGATAATATGAAATAGGTTGAAAGGAAATATATTTTATTTATTTATTTATATATTGTGATAGAAAATCAAATAGTAATTCATGGTCAATGGTTTGGTACTTCGTATTTATTTACTTTTATATCATGCATACTTTTTCAATAACAACGTTTTGGTCCCTTATTATTTTGGTGATCAAATATAGTTAAATCTGTGCATGCGTAAGCTAAATAAAGATTCTAAATTTAGAATTATGATACATTAACAATAGAGCAACTTGATATTTTACGACAACTGTTAAAAGTATTTGTAATAATTTAGTATATGATACATATGAAAAATGATGAAATTTGATTTAAGTTTTACCATTCTTTAGATGATTTGAAATGTATAGTTAATTTTAAAGATCTTTCATCAAATATCAAATGGTGTAATTTACAAAAATATGATATCGAGATGTGTCGCTATAAAATGGTGTAATTGGATGCCTCATTTTATATATTATATGACAATTGATACACAACTACTTCTATAAGATTAACAATGTACATTTTTTTTTTATATAAATAACTTCAAAAACTATTCAGCATACGCAATAATATAATAAAACATACACACTAATTGTACAAATTGTAAATCGTTTCAGCTAATCCTACACTAATTTACAATATCATTTTATTTTTAACTTCTTTTAACTTAATTTGAAAAGTATTATTATAATTAACATATTAAGCTGTAGCTTAAAATAAATTTCATATGGAAATATCACAATATGATTGATATTTATATTCACAAATCACAACCTTCTTAAACGAGAATAAATGAAAAAAATTCGTCGAGAACAGGATATCAATGGAAATTTAAGTATATTTTTATACATGTTTAATGTTGGCACCTCTTTAATAAATTACAACATTATTGATATTTCAAAAAAATTGAATCTCCATTTCTTAAGATATAGGAGATGTAGTAATTAAAAAACTATTTATACAATTAGATACAGTAATGCTTGTTGTTTCTTAATATATGTTTTTTTTTCTCTAAATATATGGTTTATTTCTTCACAGTACCATGCTGAAAGGAATGATGTTTTTCATCTACAACAAAGAGGTGCTATTTTTTAATGCATGAATTTAAGGAGGCTTGAACTGGTTGGTTCTGATAATGATGTTGAAATAATATATGTTTAGTTTTGAACTGTGAGTATCCATTGAATTAGATTTTTGATCTGATTGTGTATTATATGGATTGCTACTGTAGTTATTATTTTTGGTATCAATGTCATTTTATATTCTTTTTGTGATTCTAGTTATAAAGCATTGCTTCAAATTAAATCGGTGTGCTAATTATAATATTTACTTATTTTTCTATGTTATTTTTCTTTTCTAGTCAAAGGTCTAAAGTCCACAATTAAACTCATTTTTCATTCTCTGATTTCTAGCTGAGTTTTGAAATTTTTGTTTTTTTTTTTGCAATTTAACCCCTCTAAAAAGAAAATATTGTCCAAACATATAAATCTTACACATTTTCCACTTCACTTTATACTTTCTTACAAACAAACTCCTGATAAGTCAACATAGTATAAAAATACTGGTACAGTGACTCATTTAAAATTAGTTACCTCCAATATCTAAAAAATATTTTTTAAATAACGTGTTTCAAATTATTAGTTTTTGACTTTTTGTTAATAAATCAATACTAACAAAATTAGTAAATAAAAGTGTTATATAGCCAAATAGATAGCACTATAATTTATTTCATTATTTTGAAAATAGTGTTCACAATTTTTATAATATGGTGAAAAATAAAAAGATCATGCTTGATCATCAAAAGTGAATGTTGACATGTCTTGCGCATGAATTAATTTGTTTCAAAATATATGATTGGATTAATTGGTGCAAATTTTATTTACCATGACATTGGAACAATATTACTAATTTTGTTTGTCTATTTTTTCACGTTCCAAAACATTAGTGGGGTAGTGATATTGACAAATTTTTTTTAATAATATAACTTCTTCTAAATGTTTTTTTTTTAAATTCTTAATAAACATTTTGCTTCTAATTTTGAAGTAGTAACCTTACCTGTAAATGAAATATATCGAAAGTTACCTTAAAATCTTATTAGAAAATTTTCATACCCCTGTAGATCTCTGAAATGAGGCTATGATAACATGCATATTACAGATCAACTCTGCTATTAATCTATTTCTCTATTTTAATAATATAAACAATTAATCCGAATTGTTAAACATGTTATTTATTTGAAAATGTACTTGAAAATCAAATTTTTTGGGATAGACAATTAAATTTTAACCATTTTTATATCATGCATACTTTTTCGATAAAAACGATTCGGTACCTTATTATTTTGGTAATCAAATATAGTTAAATCCCAAAGATTCTAAATTTAGAATTATGATCTACTGGTAAAGCAACTTAATATTTTTCGACAACTATTAATACAAATTGCAATATTTTAATATTTGATACACGTGAAAAATGATGAAATTCGGTTTTTAAGTTTTGCCCCTTAGTGAGGTGATTTAAATTACATAGTTCGTATTTAACAACTTTTGATTAAATATCAAATAACCTTTAAATTATATGACAATTGATACACAACTACTTTTATAAGATTAACAATGTTTTTTTTTAAATAAATAGCTTCAAGAAAAATCCAACATACAAAATAATAAACGGTGCACACTAATTGTACAAATTGTATATCATTTCATGTTTTTTTAGGTAAAAGTTAGCTGACAAACCAATAAAATATTTAATATCTATGAATGATCCTCTTATTTGGATTTTTAACATGCAACATCCTATACAGAGAGCATCACTTCTGTTAATAGACCAAAAACTGATTCTATCTTTTTATTTTAAACTTTCTTTAATTTAATTTGAATATTATTATTAAAATTAACAAATTAAGATATAGCTTAAAATAAATGACACATTAAAATATCACAATATGATTGATATTTATATTTACACAAGTAACTCACAACTGCTAAACTAAGAAGAGAAAACAAATAATGCCAAAAATAGATAAATGACACACAGAATCCGACCTAGAGCTACAAGGCAAGAAACTAGCAATAGCATGCCTTTATTTAATCTCTTCACAGTCTACCACACCAAAAAGAGGTCTCTAAAATGCGACATATGTATTAGATTAGATATCACGAAAGGAGAAAACACATGCTATTGATGCGTCATTCATTCATTCAATCACGCGTTTTAGCAATTTTCCTTTCTCACTCACTGTCACCTTCTCTCTTCCGTGCTGCAGCCGCGTTGTGCGGAGTTGTTGTGATTGAGAGAAAAATAAATAAGATATGAACAAAAGTTGAATAGCAAAAAGTGTTGTGTTCGGACTCGGTCAGGTGACCTACTACAATACCGTGTATTTTTATTAGAAATTAAAAAAAATATAAAATTAATCGAAAATAAGATGATTTTTTTTTTTTTCAATTTCATAGTTAGGTCTCATTGAAGATATTTTCTGAGACTAGACTCTAATTTTTCAGGGTTACATAATGTTTTCGTCACAAAAATATAAGAAACGATTGTTTGGCTTGTATTAAATCTTAATATGAGTTAATGATCCGATTATCTTAATTCATGAGAAAGAAAAAGTTAAGGAGGCTTAATTCAGGAAGTGGAGGTGTCTTAAGGCTCAAGTAGGAGATTACGATTCAGGAAAAAGAGAACTTACAAAAGTGATCTTAATTATGACTAAAAAAATTAACAGTAGAATTAAGCGACTAATGAAGTTAATGAGACTATTTGGCAACAAAAGAGGTCAACTAGATCTTATTTAGAGTAAAATGTACTAAATGCTGTAAAATTAATCTATATTCTCAGTATGAAAATTTTATATAATAATTTTTTATTTACATTTGATATTTATAATTCGAAAATTTGACTATGGACCTCCAGACTCCACCAGAGGGATGTTAATGAGATTGAACCATTACCTATTGGTTTTTTAATCGTGTAATTACTGATGTGATATAAATTGTAAAAATCTTGACAATAAAAAAGAGAATAACATGCTTGTGTCAGGACTCGGTCAGTCGGTCACGGTCAGGTGACCTACTAGAAGACCGTGTGATATTCATAATTAAATTAAAAAAGGTAATATAATATATAGAGTGGAAAAATGGCGTTTTGGGTTTGTTTAGTCAATAGGTTGCAGCTGCTTCTCCCTTTGCTTTCAGATTACGCCTCCAAGGCTCCAACAATAAGATAGTGCCGCCATAAATAATAAACAAATTTTAAAAATGGCATGAAGAATGAGATTGCTGTTCTTTAGGGATTGACAGAGTTAGAGAAAGTTAAATTAGGGATTAAAGTAACTTTTAAATATCGTTTTCGAAAATGAAAAAGTAACCTGACAAAAAGACCAACTGCTTGCGTACTCCATTAAATTATTGAGAAGATAACTTCATCATTACTCGATTTTATATCTTTGGGTCTAATTCATGGAAAGATGCAGAATTTTTATCAAATAAGACAAAAAATTATTAAATATAATTTAAATAGCTACTCGAATTCCAACTCACTAAATAATTAGGTAATAAATAAAACATAATAAAAAAACAACAAAAATATTATTCTCTTACATATTAAAAAACAAAAAAAAAATTGGATCAGTAGAGGGGAGAGCGAGCTTTTTTTTTTTTTTTTTTCTTTTCGTTTCTGATTCAAAGAGTGGATCAGTGGAGAGTAATCAAAGAAAGGCAAGGTGCGAATTGGATCACCGAATGAAAAGAAAGAATTACATCAGAGAATTGAATCTATGCTATAATCAAATTGGATCAGCGAATTGGGTCTGTCTCTAAATTCTATTTAATTTATTGGTTGTAAAAACATACCAGCAATATATTTCTTTAAGAAATATATTATATTATCTTGTGAAGATAAATATCTTTAAGAAATGTATTAGAAAGCACGCATGCAACGGTGTTACTTCTTAGTTTTAATAATAGAAAGTTATGTTTTCAGACAATATTTTAAAATAAGAGAAGAAATCAGACAAGTTTTGACTTTCATGACAAATTTGAACATCCAGTAACATTTTTTTTTTGGAACGTTTGTTGTTTTCCTTCCGGTTTTTCTATTATCTCAAGTTGGGGTGTATCAAACGGAGAATTCATATCCCATGAAGTAACTCAAATTTTGAGTTTAGATTCAGATCGTCAGATCTGTCTTGGAACGTGTTGGGAATTCATGTAAAATTTAAGTGTAACAATTCACTTAATTAACTATTATTATATGAAAATAGAATTCAAGTGTAAAATTAAATTTAAGATAAAAGTTTATCACTAGACGAGTAGTGGAGTAGTGGAGATCTTCGCCATAGTTGTAGGAGTAATATTATTCTCTACTCTCGTGTAGATTTACACAAGAACAACAAGAACAACTGCATTTCTATTAGTATGTACACGATAACACGAACGAGTTGAAAATAACTGTGAGTCGGCCGGAGTACTAGTGCCGACTAACAACTCTCCTTCTTCTTCTTCTTCTTCTTCTTCTTCTTCTTTGTCTTCTCCTCCTCTCTGTGGTACATAATATTTTCAGTCCATAATTCAGAATATCTCCTTCTCCCCTTGAAAATCAGAATTGACATCCATAAATTCAGAATATCTCAAGTGGTACATAATATTTTCAGCTAAATTCAGAATATCTATTTGAATTTTATAAGAATTCGCCTTGAAATGTGTGACAGATTAGAACGGAAGACTCAGATCTTGTTTTACACGATCAGGTTCAGGTGTTACAATGAATCTAAATTTGAAAATCAGAACTTAGGTATTTGATATTCCAAGAATAGATTAATAAGGTTCTGCTGGTAGAACATTTCACCAGTTCAAATACTTAAGTGGGTTATCAATTTTTTTTTATTATTAATCTTATCTTAGATATATATATATATATAAACTACTATTCTGCTATAGCAAGTGGGAAACTAGACTTGGCTATCTTGGATTGAAGTTATAAAATGGGCCGGTTTTCTCGGTCCAAAAGTTATTTCAAACCCAATACAAAATTACTACGAATGTACGTTCAATGGGCCATTTCCCCCATGTGGCCCAACTTGTTATAAAGCCTTTTAGAGAAAACATTGAAGTATGTTGTATGATATTTTATAACTTGCCCAACTCTATTCATTTTATTTTGCAAAGTACAACTTATGCTATATGTCTGTATATTTAATTTGATATATATTTTTTTCAATATATTTTACTAAAGCTATTCAGATTCCAGAGTTCAATAAAGAAGAACTAGATCCAGAGGAAGTTTCTGAGCATAGGTATTATCGCCTCTCTATCCATATATTACATGTTTTATTTCAGATGTTTATTTCAAATTGACCGTACATTACACATTTGAGATGTTTATTTCAGAGGGACATTTCAAATTGATTCTATCCATACATGTTTACATGTTTATTATAGGAATCGATCAGGACCGTCTGATATCGAATAGACGTCGATCTAAATTTTCTCAGGATTATCCAATAAAATTTGTATTAGTGGAAAGCAGCCAAACACTAAACTTAGGCGCATCTCTTGGAATTTATGTAATTGGCAATCAGCCAAGAAATTTCTTTTGAAAAGATATGTTAAATTATATAAAGAATTTTAAAAATATTAAATTTAATTCTCAATTTTTTTAACATTTTCATTCGAATTTCAGAGTTGAGATTTTAATGCGAGGTACCGATATTAATTATTTATCTACCAAGCATCGCAACTTAACTCTTCATAGTTCATACACATACATACATATATACTCTCAACTAGTGCCAGGGGCGGACCCATGTTAATCCGGGGGGGGGGGGGGGGGGGGCGCAGCTGCCCTCCTGGATTTTGAGTTTTAGTGGAGTTTGAGACGTTTCGACCGACTCTGCCCCCCTTTGAATGTTTGATTTGTAATTTTGATTAAATTTAAGGTTAAAATTAAAATAAATTTTATGAATTTTGATTGGTAATTAGAATTATAGGTTAAAATATCAGAAATTGCAAGTTAGAGTATTGAAAAATATAAATTAAAGCATTATTTTTTATCGAGTACTAAATTAGTTAATGGGTTTAAATCCGATTAGTTATTTAAACCTGATTCGATATTTTTTTGCCCATCCTGACGAAAATCCTGAATACGCCCCTGACTAGTGCCATGTTTAATCGGCGTCGCTGTATATGCTAGGCAGATTGGACTAAGAGCTAGCACAGTATAGATTAATTAAGGCATATATAAGCTACATACATACATACATATATCATATATGCCTTTCTAGGATATTATTCTTTAATTTCCTTAATACAAACCTCATTTTTAACTAGTCGTAATAAAAAGGATATGAAAAATTAATATTATATTCTTTTTATTGGAGATTGTATATATGTTGAATTTGCAAGGCCTATATTAAAATTAGGGGAGAATTTTATGTATACTTTTCAAAAACTACATATTTGTCTTTCTAAATTTCATAGTATCATATTTATCCTTCAAATGTCAAAACTCACAAATTTACTCATTATATTATCTTTCTTAACAAAACTCATTTTAAATTTATAAAATATTCATTTTTACCCTTTCTTAAAGAAAAATAAAAACCAAAGAGCTTGTTTAAGAAAAATATTTGTCTTCCAATTGTTCGGAAAAACCAAGGGCAAATGGTTCATTTCTCTAATTCTAATGCATGCACAAGTATATACCTAAATGTCCCCGTGTATACATTAAAAGTAGACAAATTAATCATTTGTCTTCGAAACCTGTCTAATTAGAAAACTAACATTTTTCTAAGTATGCCACATTTTTTATTTTTTTTTAATAAGAGGTAACATGCATGAGTAATTTTTTTTTATAAATTTAAAATGAATTTTAATAGAATATGCAGTAAAATGGATAAATTAGTGCGTGAATATACCGGCATTTTTTTTCCATAACCAATAAATAAAATAAAATAATATTAATAACCAATATTTACAAATTTTTTCACTCATAACCAAACCGCCCTCCGGGGAGGCTGTTTACTCTTCATACCAAATCGCCCCACCGTGGGGCGGTTTACTGTTCATACCAAACCGCTCCCGGGGGGCGGTTTGCTATAGTTTTTTTTTTTTAGGATTTGAATGTTTTGATCTAAATAATGAGAAATGTTCAATTTTTGTACTAAAGTTATATCGTGGCTTAAAGTATTCCTTGTTTGGTTAGAGTTAATGGAGCACTAAAATTTTGCGGTAGTTTTCAATCTAAGTTATAACGAGTTAGTTTTCGCAATTTCAATTAATATTCTTAATTTGTTAATTCCTGCAACACAGCACTAAATGCATGATGCAAATACACTTGGCCTATTTACTGCATGAATGTGATAATTTTAAGAAAAGCCTGAAATCTAAGCATCTGTTCAAAGGGTTTTTGACTCTGGATTTGTTCATTGGATCAAGTGGTTCTTACTGGAAATGAGAGTGTATGTAAGTCATGTAGATATCTTTTTCTTTTGTCTTTTTGACTCTGGATTTGTTAAGGTACCCCAAACCGGTCCCCGAGTACACCCCAATTGTAATACTATGTAAAATACAGATATGAAATTAATGACTAAAAATAATATACGGAATGCTTGAATGTATTTGTTTGAATGAAATTGGTAACATTTAGAGTGAAATATTATTGTACATAACAAATTATAAGTTATTTTGAAGTTAATTGTTATCAGATTGCCAATATCAAATTGAGTGATATAAATTATATGTTGCTAGATTGAAAAATGAGTAAGCGAGCCCTACGGTATTGTGAATCAAGTTAAACGAGTTGATTGATTGGAAAATATTCTTCCTTTCACTTTGTTTTCTTTATCAGATTTTAATCTGTTTGTCATGGTTCGTTATTGAGATTGTTCTTCTTGACTTAGTTTGAAATCCTCTCGGAAGTATGAACATTGTTAATTTGATTAAATTCTTGATTTTCAACTTAGAGCTCAAACTATAATCTTTACCTTACGGTACTGAGCTCAAATGATTTTGTATCAATGATACATCTTGTCCTTGTTATTTGATGCATCTAAAAGTAATTGAAGGGGGATTAAGTTATGTTGATACATGTACCAACCAATGTTGTTAAATGCGGTTTTGTTCATGCATGCGGAAGATCATCACATACCGCATATGCAGATTTTTATGCAGACTTATATATGCGGATTTTTTCATTAAATATTAGATATTTGGACCATCTATATGAAATATATGTAATATATTTGAATGCTCATATTGGATTATCTTATCAATTATTAAATATTAGGCCATTTGATCATATTTGCTCCATGGAAAACAAAACAACTGGGCCAAACAAATCAAATTGATGTCCATGAGGACCGTTTTTTTGGGCCAATAGCCTGTAGACAAATTGCATTTCATAAGAACAAAGTTTACATAAATGGGCTATGCGCATGTGAGAGTGAATTTGTAGCGCAAGACTCTTCCCCTATTAACCGGTATATAATAAACACGCTGGAGCGGAGCATTTAGTGCTGTGTATTTGCATCATGCATTTAGTGTTGCAGGAATTAACAAATTAAGAATATTAATTGAAATCGCGAAAACTAACTCGTTATAACTTAGACTGAAAACTACCGCAAAATTTTAGTGGTCCATCAACTCTAACCAAACAAGAAATACTTTAAGCCACGATATAACTTTAGTACAAAAATTAAACATTTCTTATTATTTAGATCGAAACATTCAAATTCTTTTTTAAAAAAAAGTACTGTAGCAAACCGCCTCCAGGGGCAGTTTGGTATGAACAGCAAACCGCCCCACGGTGGGGCGGTTTGGTATGAAGAGTAAACCGCCCCCCGGGGCAGTTTTGTTATGAGTGAAATTTTTTGTAAAATATTGGTTATTAATATTATTTTATTTTATTTATTGGTTATGGAAAAAAATGCCGGGTGAATATACCCTGCAGTACTATAAGAAGTTTCCTATAGTTCCAGTCGAGTAAAAACAAAAAAAATTCAAACCTATTTGAAATATACAGGGATTTACTTTGAAATTCATACAAACTCATGATATAACTAGATATCTTACTGATCCGAATTTGATGAAATTGTACGGTTTGTACCTTTGACAAGAAGCAGCCGAGGAAAATTAATGGCTTTGTTTTGAATTAATGCATGTCGGAAGTTTCCTTATTAGTCATTTCACAAAGAAAGATATCCTTGAGGAACCAAACGTCGGAATCAAGTTGAGAAAGCTCTTCCCAAATGATGTTCATGAGTCAGATTTAGATTTAATGATTTAGAGATTTATAAGCAAATGGTTGCTAAGTATCAAAAATTTTTAAACTAAAAAAAATAATACTATTAATTAGCTTCTGTATAAAATGATATTACATGACACTTAAGTTCTAGAAGTAGTCGCGCGTTGCTTGGAAGCTATGTTAGTGATCTGATACTCTACAATAAGCGTACAATACATATCAAATACACAGCTGGTGTATCGGATGAGTTGGCGTATCCTTAATCTAGCCATACGGTCATCGATATACGTTAAAACGTACTGATACAACTCGATACAAACGCTTCGCACATGAACCGTGCACAAGCCCATGAGCAGCACACACACCAGCGCAAGTGGCTTTTTTCTTCTTCTGCCGTCTACATGAATTAAACCTGGGAAGTCAGGTTGAGCATCAAAACATGTAACCAGTATCGATCGTATGCGATAGATACTAGTAACTATATATGGTATTTAATTTATATTTAGATAAAACCTTTAATTTTTTTTATGTAAATTTGATTTAAGTTATGAAATACAATATATAAAGAGGAGAGATCTAATTACACTCTTTTTTTTGACACATCATGACACCGTTTTTTTTATAAGTTAATTTTGCGATTTCAAAATCCAAATAGTCAATCCAAACCGTTCAACATGATTGATATACTAAAATGTGCTTGGAGATCAAATTTTACATTTTTTAAAATTTTTTTACTATTTATTAAGATGGTTACAAAATCGCTGTTTTTCAATAGTCCGAAAACAACGATTTTGTAACCATCTTAATAAATAGTAAAAAAATTCAAAAAAATGTAAAATTTGATCTCCAAGCACATTTTAGTATATCAATCATGTTGAACGGTTTGGATCGACTATTTGGACTTTGAAAATGGTAGGTGTCAAAATGTGTCAAAAAAAATGGTGTAGCTTGATCCCTCCTCATATATAAAATAACAAGAAATAATATATATAATAAGCATATCGTCTTCTATATTTGATTTAAGCTATTTTTGAAAATTTTTGCAGAAACTGCAAAGTCATGAGGGGAAATTGAACTCTTAACATTTGGGTAACTAACAATTCTAGAACTTTTCTTCTAGCCAACTGTGCTACCTCCCCTTTCTCATATATGTATCTATATCTTATCCAATACGCTATATCTTATCCAATACGTTTTTTTTTTGAGTAAAGTTGGAGGTCAAGCCACCCAACTATTTAATACCTTTGTTATTATAACAAATGATTTCTCCCATCTGAGTTTCAAACTCATGACCTCTCATATAGAGACCATGTGCCTTAGCCACTAAATTAAATGATAGTTCTCATCTTATCCAATACGTTAACCGTATCTATACAACACAGCTCGAAAGCAATGGGATGACTATTAGGTTTCGACATGGGATGTGCATTTTCCTAAAATTGGTCACCTAAAGAAAAGGAATAAATAGAGACTTTTCTAACACTCTGTTAGTGACATCCAAAATTGTACTAGATGCTACTTTCATGGTACTTTCAAAATTCCACATCTTGTCGTGTAGAAAATTAACGTACTTTGAAAATTGTACTATGCACGTAACACACCCTTTGTAGACCGTGACATTTTCCTAAATTTAATTAATGCTTAATGATCTGTATAGACGACTATGTAGCTAAAAATTGACTTATATTAGAAATTTTGATGAAATATCTGACTTGGTCAACAAAATAGCTATAATCTAAGTTGACTTGACTTTTACCCTGTGTATGCATTCACACAGTTAACACACACTACAAATACTGATCGATCCCTGCTTTCTCTTCAACTAAACACAGTCATTACTTCACAACTGATCTTAGCAAAGATGAAGAATTCTCCTTCCCATGTAGTTCTTCTCCTTGTTATGGTGGCATTATTTGCCACCTCATATGCCGTACAATTTGAGGCCGCAAACAATGCTCAAGGAACCTCTGGCGGGGCCGTTTTCGATCAGGATATCGGCGTCGATTATAGCAAGCAACTCATGGCCACTGCATCAGATTTCATTTGGACTACATTCGAGCAGGCGCCAAATGACAGGAAAAGTATTGACCTTGTAACCCTAACCATTGTGCCGAAGTTGCAGCCGGATGGGGTGGTTGCTGTCACTAGCAACAATGAGATACAATATAGTGCAGATTATATCACAGACTCAGATCATGTCAAGACCGATTTTGACGGGGTGATATACCATGAGATGACGCACGTGTGGCAGTGGAACGGACAGGGCAATGCACCCGGTGGCCTAATTGAAGGTACATATTTGTCTAAATCAGGCAATTGAATTAATTCTTCTAGTATCCTAACAGGAGTGGATGAGGGTGCTTAGCATTTTTTATAATTTTAAATTCATTAATTATGTATATTAAAATTTAATGGAAATATTTTAAAAAAATTATATACTTTTTTTTCTTTATAAAATGTCAAATGTATGTATGTAAATTAGCACTTAGAATTTCACTTTGTGATCATGGAGACTTGAATTTAAATCTTAGCAGTCACAAATTATTTTACATTTTAATTAGTATGTCAATCTAAATTTTTTAGTTCCTTACATGAATCCTAGCACGCACTACTAAAACAATTATATATTTATTATACTGTGAATTAAATTTCAGTTTTCTATCAAATTGTATACAAAGTTAACTAAGTGTTTTATTATACATATCTTCTCAGGGATTGCTGATTATGTGAGGTTGAAGGCTAATTATATACCGAGCCACTGGGTGCAGCCAGGCCAGGGCGACCGTTGGGATCAGGGCTATGATGTGACGGCTCGGTTTTTGGACTATTGCAACGGGCTCATGAATGGATTTGTTGCACAACTGAATGCAAAGATGAAGGATGGATATAGCAACGACTTCTTCGTTCAGCTGCTCGGAAAGACCGTTGATGAGCTATGGAGTGACTATAAGGCCATGTATGGCAATTAGCAAACCAGATAATAATATACCAATTAATGTTGTAACTAGAGATATGTTGAGATAATAATAATAAAGGATGGGAGAATATTATGAGTTTAGATTAATAATCATTGTCAGAATTGGGTATAAGAAGTTACAGGAGCTTGATATTTTTATAATTTGGCTAGAATAAAGCTTGTTTTGAAGTTTGGATAAAGTTATGAAAGGATAATAATAAATAAAGCATACATAAATGTAGACTCAAAACTAAAAATATATATTATGCTAAAACATTAGAAGTTCTTAGTGT
>CAXKVW010000748.1:0-28378 GCA_964058825.1 Carex arenaria
TAGAGAAAACAGTACATTATCAAATGAAGTTAACATCTTAATTAAGATGAACAGACATTATCAAATGAAGAATTGTTACAAGTTCATAAAAAGGAATATGTACCTTCGCCTGTGAATTTGGATTCAGTAATGGATGGTGTTCCTCCTTTGACTTCGTATAGCGATTGAGTATTGCTTTCATACTATAACATATATTAAAGAGTGAAATATTAGTGCTACAAATTAATGAATTATAGCAGAATTATATAGTCATTTTAAAAAAATATCTTTAGATTAAAATTGTCATGTCAGATAAGAAATTAATTAATAAATACTAGTCCTGAGTACATGATCTCTATCAAACATAACTTCCAAAAAGGATTTTTTTTTTTTTTTTGCTGTGTTCAAGTTATAAAAAAAATCGTTTTGGATGCACATGCATACTCTCTAGCTAGATCCTAAATCTTAACCGTACACAAAAGTTATGCCATTTCTGTTATATATGCTTAATTATGAACCATATTCACCGGACACAAATAAATACCACATTTGTAATTATCTCTTCATTAGTCAAGTTATTTCTTATTATCAACTACTCTTTTTGCCTCATCATGTCCTAAAAGTTGTATAAGAGGGAAATATTATACATTGTGCAACTTCACTTGCAAATATATATTGTATCAAATTGATCATCTTTGCATTGTAATATGTGAAAAAAAAATATTAGCTCTCCTATCATGATTAATTAATTATAATGCCCTAAGCTCTTTGATTGACCTTCTAATGATGTTCATTCAAATAAATTTTATTACTAAATATGCATATTTCATTCAAGGAAAATCACAAAAACTTTTCCCAGAACCACAAGAAAATTAAAAGTAAATTAACTTCACATACCTTGAGCTTGAAAATTCATACAGGCGACCAGTGCTTGAAAAGACAATAAGGCAGACATCGGCATCACATAATATTGAGAGTTCACGAGCCTTCTTGAGTAAACCTTTGCGCCTTTTCGAAAATGTCACTTGCCGGCTTGTAATGCTCTCAATCCTCTTTATGGCTATTTTTCCTCTTCCCATTGTTCTTTACCTACAAAATCTTTAATTACACGATCAATTTTCTTTTGGAAAAAAAAATTAACCTAATTACAAATCTTTTGCAATCTTGAATTACACATGTGATTTGGTATATGATCGAGCTATTCTTTTCATCTGTTAATTCGTTAACAAGTTACTATCAATTCAATATTTCATCTATTAGACTGTTATTGAAACATAAAATTTTCAATAGCAATTGATCCTTACACACACAGACGCTCTCTCTCTCTCTCTCTCTCTCTCTCTCTACTAATTAATAGCTAGCTTGGTCAATTTGTGAGAGACTGAGCTAGAGCATTGAACTAGCTTTCCAAAATTTGATATGAACAACTGAAGTTTCAATAGATCCCAGCGTAGGAACCAACACATGACACTCTGGTAGTTTCACAAAATAAAGTGGAAAAGAATGTGTCTCTATTTATAGCAAATAACGGGGAAAATATTCATGCTCTCCGATATATATACTGTGTTCCATTGGTAGGAATTACCATAAACAATTAAAGATGCAAATTATAAAAATTAAAGTTACCAGATCGATCAATGTTTATTTTCAGAAGTAAGATTTAATCAATATTTTGAGTGATGGTTATATATAAAAAAGGATGTAATGTTACTGAAAAACAACAACTTAAAATGTTATATATGCTACTTAAAACAATGAAATATGAGGTTTTGTGCAATATATCATAACAATCAACCGATTAAAGTTTTGACATGTGAACTTTTCTGATTGGTGTTATATTAGGCTAGAGAAAAAATTGAAATCCATAGAAGGTAAAAATATACTAATGTATTATGGAAATAATTAAGAAAACAATTTAAGCTAATTGTCAATGTCCTTTCCAAACAGAAAAGTTAGTAGGTTACCTCGGGCAATTTGCTGTGGGGAACTTGTTTCTCCTGATACAGTAATGTCAAACACTTAGAAATGATCTAATAATTGAAAACTAGTGAACAAAGGAGTCAAGGTAGAAAGGTTAAACTTCTCAAAAAATGGGAATTGAAAGGTTAAATAAATTAGAGAATATGAGAGAACTCAGTGGAAGAAGGAAAAGAGTTTCTTCACTTAGGAATATATGTGCAGTACAATTACAAACCGAAAGGAAATGATATAAATATGAGAAGATCTGTTGTAGTTCAACCCAGATAAATGATGGCAAGGATTCGGGTCTTGACTTTTGTAATTATTTGTTCAAAAGTCAATCAAACTATCAAATATTTCTCTTTATAGAACTTTAGAAAAGAAAAAGACTCGATTTCTAGCAAATATTAGATTTGTATGCTAATATTACATATTAAGGAATTGTTTCAGGACAATTAAATATTGGTCCCTCAACTAGATCCTCCTTGCAAAATTGCAATAATTTATCCAGCATTGAAGTTCGATTCAAAGACAAGGGAAAAAGAAACAGAAGACCTCAAGCAGAGAAACAGTTATTTAAAAAAGAAATTTTTTATTTTTCCTAAAACTCAAAGAAACATCCAAGGCCAAAAATAGAAGCAAACACAACGTAAGGAAATTAAAGCTGGAAAACTCAACATACCAAAATGGAGAGAGGAGAGCCTGAAATGAAATGCTTGCGCGCGCAGCTAGCTTTGCCTAATTTCTCCTCTTTCTGAAATTAAGAAGCATATACCAGTAACAATATATACCAACTATGATTTGATATATTATATAGAGCATCTGGTTCGTATAACTTTCTCTCCCTTAGTGGTCAACAGGTCTGCATCTCTTTCTTATCTCTCATGTCTACAAAGAACATATATTTGGATCGTCTCCGGCATATGCCGATTCATGCAGCACTCTCTCGGCCTACTTAGATGTTAACACATCGACATTCGAGTCTATCGCGCTGCTTGAATGTTCTGAACTAATGTGACAACCACTTGTGGGTCCACCAGGATGTCTCCAGCAACAATGCAGTACTGGAGATAAGCCGGTTTGGCGTATAGCCCAATGTCTTGTTAAGGAAGTGATAAAAAATTATACGAAGTAATTTATAGTTAAGTACTAGAGATAACATGCCAAATGTTTGTTATCTATTGGGGCTTTCAACTGTGTAAGATCCTTTGCAATTCAAGTCTCTGTATATATATGTATATTACTCTATGTGATATTAGATAGAACAGTGCTCCAACTTTTCATGTACTGGATGTGAATCATCTAATAATTAAGACTGATTTGGTTTATTAGGTTGCTTCAATATTTGCAGGTAGTATGCCTATCTAGATCACTTGTCAGAATAAAATTATGAGTCAAAATATGAAAATAATAATTAAGAGGGTACGTAACATGGTCTAAATGACTAAATCTTAATCACCGTCTTTCCAATTTGTTATAATATAATAAGAAGGAATAAATTGTGGGAAAAATTGCTGAGATATTGTCACAACTCATGAGAAATAAAATAGCAACCTAGATATATCTAATCCCAATTTGTACTTCATCATTCCAGGTTTACAACATTCCAATAATTATATAGAATAAAAGGGGAAAGCTCAATGTCTTTATTTAAAAAGGGATATTGAAAGCTTTGTTACAAGAACTAGTAAATCATATAATTAAAGAAGTAATAGGCTTACTTGATTTTGAATCATCCACAAGACTACTAGCTAGCAGCCTAGCACTCCATATATGGATGATCTTAATTTAATTAAAGAAACAATAAAATCATTCATACTGACTATATATATATGAAGGGTAACGCATGGCTGACTTTCAAGCACCCAAGACCTATATATATCTTTATATGTGTACTTGTTCATTAAATATATATGTGATTTTTTTTTTTTTTTTTTTTTGCATTACAATATGTGATACATAATGCATGGGTTCTAAAATATATGGCCAATCAAATTAAGACAGGCGACACCATGTGGTACTTGTGCACTAACCACAGAATATCAGGTTTCGACGCTGCTGTCTGGTTCCGAGGTGGAACTAATGACGAGTCGGTATCCTCTGAGATATCTCAATTTTTGCGTGACCGACGTGTCCGGTGCCTATTCGGGGGGACGCAGGGGGCCAGTTTTATTTGAGCTTTGAGATTCGTGTAGAACGTATTCGAACGATTGAGATATTCCAAAAAGTCACGCAAAGTTTGAGATATCTCAGAGGATGCGGATTCAACTAATGACCGGGTTGGGTTGCAACTTGCAACTCGGATATTAAAAGAAAGAAAGAAAGAAAGAAAGATATTATGTTGAATAGCCAAAAATGTGAAAGGAAGAGGAAGTCATAAGCGAATATAAATAGTTTATTATGGGATATGTTTGTTAATTGAATGTGTCGCCAAATTAATGTGGTACGATGAGATGGCAGAAATATAAATTTTGACCGCCTGCCTTATAGAGGGCTAACACGTGTTGATGATTGGCTTGCTAAAAGGTCTCTCTCCAACAAACTTCTCTTCCCCAGTTCCCCTTGTCTTCAGGTCAAGTCTTCCCAACAAATCAGGGAACTCATGATTTTCTGTGGCACTCTTTTTGAGACAAAATATACTGCTATAGCCGAAATTTTAATTAATATACAAAAGAAATAATAAATTTAACCATCTATACAATATTTTGATCAAATTCGAAATCTACCAAAACCGATGACATTGTCATTGGTTTCGAAAGCTAGAACCGATGACTTTGTCATCAGCTTCTGAAACCGATGACTTTGTCATTGGTTCTAGCTTCTGAAACTGATGACATTGTCATCGGTTTCGGTTTCGATAGATTTTGAATTTATCAAAACATTGTATAGATTGTTAAATTTATTATTTCTTTGTCATCAGCTTCTGAAACCGATGACATTGTCATCGGTTTCGATAGATTTTGAATTTGATCAGAACATTGTATAGATTGTTAAATTTATTATTTCTTTTGTATATTAATAAAAATTTCGGCTGCTATAGCTTATTAATTAATTATATATTGAGTCTCATGTCTAGCGCAGATCTTGCTTACATTTATTTCTTCTCCCCATTTCATATTATTAGAGATAATTCTTCTAGAAGTCACACATAATTTCTTTTAATTGTAAAGGGTAAATTTAATATATTAGACTACTGATTTCAAAAAATATATTGAAGAAACATTAATTGCCCATAATTTCTCAAAAAAATTTCAAGGTTTCTACTCAAAATGCCTTGGCTTTATGTGGTTGATGACCAAATAAATTTTATTCACGTACACCAAAGAGGAATTTGGGCAAGTAATAAAGTATATATATAAACGTAAACATTTTTAAGTAAGTACTTCAAGGCTGTTAATTTTTGTGCTATATATAAATATATAGTAAATTAGATCACAAATATGAATTCCCGTGCTGAAATTATTAACAATGTAATCTGAATTGTACTAACTCGATTAAATTAAGTAATCCCAGATTTGGTGGATCTCTGCTCGTTTTTCAATATTGCTTAATTTTGTCTTCTACTCCAGATTTTGTGGATCATGGAGATTCTCATCGCTTGTGTATAATTAATAAACCTCAAATGAGTCCGATATATATTTAGTTGATGACACTCCTCGCTGCTTAATTCTGTCCATACACACCTTTTCCAGGGTCTGTACGAATAATTAATTTCAAGAGCAAAAAAAGAATATATAAGAATACTAAAAACATAATTTCTTATTAATTTGAAAAGATAATACATACATATAATATTTTTTTAATTTTAGTTGTTGACCAAATAAAGTAATGGGTGTTAAGAAATTAAAATCAACAAAATTTGGTGGCTAAATAACATTAATCAAGGGTGATTTAATTATTAAAAGAGAATAAAACCAATCTTTTTTTTTTTTGAAAGAAGTGGGTATACCCACCAATATTTTAATTAAAAGAAACGGAAACCATTACAGTGTTTATAGAAACTGGTACCACCTCTGGTACCTATATATATATATAGCAACAAACACAAAGAAACCTAGCTTGGTATTCAGCAAATACCAGCATCTAACATACAGCTATCTAACATCCAACAGTATAGCACAAAAACAGAAGAAAAAAAGTGCATAACCTATAGCAACTATTAGATTATTACAATTCTTGCAGAATGAACCCTCCAATTTTTTATTTGATCATATATGTATCTGTAGCATATTTTTGGTGGTAGACATATAAAAAAATTATACCCGGTCCCTGTAAATATGAAAATTGATCGGTTTAGGTAGATCTTTATGGTCTTAGAAATTTAGAAATTTGTTTTTATTATGATAATTGCATATTGATACGAATATGTGATGATATGGTACTTGAATTCCGTTCAAAACATTTCTGGTTCCGCCCATTTCGTTAATAATACTAATGATATTATTTTCGTTTTGTATAGAGTACGTATTTTTATTTTTTCGATATTATTTTTTTAGGAAAACTATGGTTATCATATTTACATGGGTAAGTATGATATAAGTTTTCTTGTAAAGGAGTTCCACATTTTCCACTATTCAACTTAAAATGCTATTTCAAAAAAAAAAAAAAAAACTTAAAATGAACTCCTGCCTCGAAGAAATAAAGATATATTAGCTTAATATTTTTCAAGTTTTGGATCAATAATTCTGTTGTTTAGTCAACAAAGAAAAAGACGAAGAAAACATATGATGTTAATTTATGTCAAAATGTTAATAAATTATGGCATATAATGTGAGCTTGAAGCCAAACACTTAATCAACAAAGAAAAAGAAGAAAATCATTAAAGACGTTATTAATAGGTTTTGAGAGATTACTTACCAAAGAAAATCTTATTGCTAAAGGTTGGTTAGGGAACCTTTCATGTCCTTTTTGTGGTGCTTTTGAATGAATTGACCATCTTTCTGTGCATTGTCCATTTACTTTTCAATTATGGGTTTGGATAGCAAATCATAATAATTTTAATTTTGAGGGACATACTATGGATGTTTTATGGATACTCAATGCTTCTATCTCTCTCAAAGACAGACCCTTGGTGGAGCTTGTTCGAGGTGCTGTCTTATGATGTATTTGGCTTGCACGAAATAAGTTGTGTTTCCAACATACAAATATTCTTACTTTGCAGGCTGTGGGCTTTAGGATTATTTCATTATCGACTTTTTGGTGTCAATATTTAAATGATGGTTCTTTCCAACATTTGCCTTTAATTCTTCCTATAAATACTAATGGAATACCTTGTCAGGATCTAATTCAGGTAGGGACTCAAGGGGTACAACAGGGAAATGGATTCGAGGGCGGGGTTGGGGCAGTACCAGTACTGCTGGACTAAGGCGTTTCAACCCTTACACTTGGGATCAGATCCCAGGATGATTTGATTGCTTGAATTCTTCTAGTTGTGTGTTTTGGCTTAGATTTGATGCTTGGTTTTTTTGGATTATGAATGTCGTAGTTAGTCTATGCCTATGTGGTTGTTGATTGTTTTGTTACTTTGGGCATTTGTTTTGCTCATTTTTGTGATACCGTATCTGTTCTCTGCTCTAGTTGTTTGGAGTAGGGCACAGTAAGACTATCTGATTTCTAATGAAATCGGTAGGATTATACCCACTTTTTCTAAAAAAAAATAGGTTTTGAGAGAGTAAGCAATTGAAAGAAATTGATATATTTTATGATCTGATGATTTTACAAGGTTGAGTATCAGCCTATTTATAGGCATGGCTCCTTTGTTACCGTTGGATACTTTCCTAAAATCTCAGACACCCCTAAAATACAGCTTTTACAGATACTACTTTATATACTTGAGAATAACAGCTATTTGATTGATATGGCTGAGATTGGTTTGTTGGCTTTCCTTATTGATCAATTATGAGAATTCTCTGAGATCTTCTAATCTTTAACAGTTATCAGCATGTCTTGATATAATAATTACAAAAAAAGAGTTAGAGAACTAGATTGAAAAACCGGAGAACCTTCCATAAAATTTTCCATCACAGTATTATTATTTTTCCAAATAAAAATAAATAAATGACAGCATCCGTCAGAAAAGGAGAGTACTAGATCGATAAACTTCCAACTAAATATCAAATGATGAGAGTTTAAACTAACTAAATCCTGTTCATCAAATTACTAGACAAGAAATAAATTAAACATGTATATATATTGCACAACTGATACAACACAGTTCTGCCACAGAAGATCAAGAATCCCAAGATGGCAATCCAACGAATTATATTCTATAATTTATATTATTCCTTTGATTTAGCATTAGCTGTATTTGCATATTAGCCTAGATTTATCTCTTTATATACAATAGTAGATGTCTTTGTAAAAATTAATCAAAAACAGAAATAATGAAATACGTTTCTATCTTCTTCTTATCTCTTCCTTAATTCAAAGTTTATGGTATCAGAGCCTAACAATGGCAGAAATTCCCAATACTGGTCCCTCTTCTACACCTACTTCTCCCCCTCCTCCCATCTCAGAACCATTAATCTCCATCTTCCCTCCTATTTCTACTAAGCTAAACACCTCAAACTACCTCACATGGAAATCACAACTCCTCCCTATCATTCATGGTTACAACTTAACCAAATATATCACTAATCCTCCACCTTCTCCTACCCTTACCACTGCTACTGGAGTCTCTGTTGAAAACCTGGCTTACTTACCTTGGACCCGCCAGGACTAGATGCTCCTTGGCTAGTTACGCTCTTCACTTATCGAAACAATCCAGGGTCAGGTCATCTCCAGTGCAACCTCCTTTGATCTTTGGACAAGTCTCCAGCATTCCTTCTCCTCTTCTTCTAGAGCTTAACTTACAGATCTGCGCCGCCAACTTCAAACAACCACTAAAGGCTCTCTGTCCTGTTTCGATTTTCTTCAAAAATTACGCCGTATTGCCGACGAGCTTTCATTTATTGGCTACCCGGTTCCAGAGGATGACCTGGTTCTCGCCGTTCTCACCGGACTTCCTGCCGAATACAACAACTTTAACCTAACCGTCACCACCACCTTCAATGACCATCTGACCTTTGCCAATCTTCACGGTATGCTCCTCACTTATGAGGCTCGCCTTCTTTCCCAGTCGGTCACCCCATCCCTTCCCTCAGCCTCTAACCCATCAGCCTTGGTTGCTACCAATACTCGTTATTCCAAACCAAATAACAACAAACCCAATAACAACAAATACTACCAAAATCAGAAAGCTCTTCTTCCCACTCCAACCAACCAACAACCCACTTATAATACAAACCAACGGCCCAATTTTCAACCTCAATCTTCTCACCAGCCCAGACCTACTTTCAATCCAAATTGGGCTCAACCTTCTCAACCTAGGCCGACAGAACCAAAACCAACCTGTCAGATCTGTTCTAAGGTCAGTCATGTGGTGCGTTTCTGCTGGCACCGCTTTGATGCTGATCCTGAATACAAGCCAAGACCCACTTTTCAAGCTTATTCGGCTCAACCCAACGCTCCACAGTCCCTGGATTGGGTTTTGGATTCTGGTGCTACTAATCATGTCACGAGTGATTTGAATAATCTCTCAACCTTCTACAACTATGGTGGTACCGACAACCTACAAATTGGAAATGGCGTCGCTCTTCCAATTGCTCATATTGGTTCCTCTTCTCTTCTCATTTCAAATCATTCTCTACTTCTTTGTGATATACTACATGTTCCATCATTTACAAAAAATTTATTGAGTATCTCTAAACTTTTACTCGATAATCCTCATCTAATGCTCTCTTTTTCTTCTAATTCTTGTCAATTGAAGGACCTTCGCACCAAGACAACAATCCCCCAAATCCCTTCTTCTAGTGGTCTCTACATAATTTCTTTGCCTTCTCCAAATCGATCACCTCAAGCACTTCTTGGTTTGCGAGCTTCGGCCACGACTTGGCACATTCGATTAGGTCATCCATCTCATGCCACCACCTTGCAAATTTTAAATTCTCACCCTCTACCTTGTAGTTCTAATAAACTTGAACTTTGTCATGATTGTTGCATGGCTAAGTCGCATCATTTACCATTCTCTCCTTCTTCATCTACTACTTCTTTTCCCTTAGAATTGATACATTAAGATGTTTAGGGTCCATCCCCAATTGAGTCATTTAATGGTTTTCGCTACTACATTATTTTTGTGGATGATTTTTCTAGGTTCACATGGATTTATTTTATGACTCACAAAAGCGAGGTTCCAAAATTTTTTGCTTCATTCAAATGTCAAGTTGAGAACCTTTTAAACACCACCATTAAAACCCTTCGTACCGATGGAGGTATCGAATATAAACCCATTCATTCCCAATTTCCAGAAATAATACATCAAACCACTTGCTCATACACTCCCCAACAAAATAGAATATCCGAACGAAAACATCGCCACATAATTGAACTTGCTCTTGCCTCTATGTCTCACGCTTCAATTCCTCACAAATTTTGGGATGGAATTTTTTCAAGCACAATTTACCTAATTAATCGCCTACCTTCCAACAACAAAATACCCTATACCATCATCTTCAATAAAATGTCCGATTACTCTCTTTTACGAGTTCTTGGTTGCCTTTGTTTCCCTTACACTCGAGACTACAACCAACACAAATTACAACTTAGAGCACTACCTTGCATTTTTCTTGGTTATGCTCTTGTGCAGAAGGGATATAGATGTCTACATTTACCCACAAACAAAATTTATGTCTCTCGGAATGTCTAGTTTGATGAACAAAATTTCCCTTTTACAACAACACCACTGGAGCAACCTCCTTTACCAATAGAAACAATTTCTGCTCACCCTTTTTTTCTTATCTCCCAGCCGAACTCTTCTCAGCCCAATAATCTATCTACACAACCCACTCTCCTCACAGAACCTTCTACTCAAACTAGGCCAACCTCTACACCCCAGCCTACTATTATCAATTCTAGGCCGAACCCTCACCCTATACCTAACAGATCCGAACCAAGTTCCTCGACCCGACCCAACATTAATTCCCCATGCACAGCCGAACCACTTCCTATTTCTCCTCCTTCCGAAACCACTGCTACTCAACCAACCTCAACTCATCCCATGGTCACTAGAACTAGAGATAACACCCGACGGCCTCGAACTTCTCCAAACCATGTAGCATACACTACAACTCTTGATGCTGAACCATCTACCTTCAAGCAAGCCAACACTGATCCTAAGTGGCGCAGTGCTATGGCTCAAAAGATCAGTGCCCTCGCTCAAAATCATACATGGACCCTTGTTCCCTATGATCCCCAAATGAATGTTGTTGGATACAAGTGAGTTTTTAAAGTCAAACGCAAATCTGATGGCACTATCGAGCGATACAAGGCTCATCTCGTCGCCAAGGGGTTTCACCAAAATGAAGGAATCGATTATCTTGAGACCTTTAGTCCTGTAGTTCGCCCTACCACCATTCGCTTGATTATTTCCCTTGCGATCTCTTCTCATTGGCAAATTCAACAATTAGATGTCCAAAACATATTTCTACATGGAGACTTAGCCGAAATCGTATACATGACACAACCTCCTGGCTTTACAGATCCATCTAAACCAAACCATGTTTGCCATCTTAATAAATCCCTCTATGGGCTAAAATAATCACCACGTGCCTGGTTTCACAAACTCACCGCAGCTCTTCTTGAATTTGGATTTCATGTCTCTCAATATGACCCATCACTTTTTTTATCATTTGCCAATGGTCACACAACTATATTTCTTGTTTATGTCGATGACATTCTTATCACGGCAATGACCCTACCATAGTTCAGTCATGCATTTCTCATCTCCAAACTCACTTTACAATAAAAACTCTTGGGAGGCTTCATTACATTTTGGGAATTGAAGTTACTTCACATGGATCTGACCTTCACCTTGCCCAACCGAAATATATCCATTCACTCTTTCAAAGAACAAACATGCTTCAGTGCAAACCTTGCAAAACCCCAATGATTGCCAGAACCCCTTTATCTGCCTCCGATGGCTCTCCCTTCGAGGACCCTCACCTATATCGCAGTGTTGTTGGGGCTCTCCAATATGCGACACTCACAAGGCCTGACATTTCCTTTGCAGTAAATCGCGTATCCCAATTCATGCATAATCCTACCATCACTCACTGGGTAGCAGTTAAAAGGATCTTGCGCTATCTACAAGGAACCATCACTCATGGCTTAACCATTCATGCCTCTAACACTTTACAACTCAATGCCTATTCTGATGCTGACTGGGCAGGTTGCCCGAATGATAGTCGTTCCACTACTGGATTTTGCATATTTTTAGGTCCCAACTTGATTTCATGGAGTGCTAAGAAACAACCGACAGTGTCTCGCTCTAGCACTAAAGCTGAATATCGCAGCCTTGCTCTCACATGCATCGAAATTTTGTGGCTCCAATATCTTCTTCGTGAGCTACAAGTCTCATTACCTCATCCACCCACCCTTTGGTGCGATAACATTAATTAGTGCTACATTTCTTGCTGCAAATCCCATGTTTCATGCCCGCACGAAGCATGTAGAAATCGACTACTACTTTGTTCGAGAAAGAATTGCTTCTAAAGAGCTTTCGGTTTGTTTCGTGTGCTCCAATGACCAACTTGCAGACTTCTTCACAAAATCCCTACCCTCTCCTAGATTTCAATCTCTCTGCACCAAGCTCACTGTGGCTACTGCCCCATTGGCTTGTGGGGGGGGGGGGGGTATTGCACAATTGATACAACACAGTTCTGCCACAGAAGATCAAGAATCCCAAGATGGCAATCCAATGAATTAAATTCTATAATCTGTATTATTCCTTTGATTTAGCATTAGCTGTATTTGCATATTAGCCTAGATTTATCTCTTTATATACAATAGTAGATGTCTCTGTAAAAATTAAGCAAAAACAGAAATAATGAAATACGTTTCTATCTTCTTCTTATATCTTCCTTAATTCAAAGTTTAATATAAATTGTAATTTTTCGAGCCCAAATGACAATTAATCTTTAGCATTACGATCAATAGTACAACCTCTCTACATATATTTGTCATTAATGAGTTAATTTAATAACCGAACTCTAGCTAGCTAGTATGAAGAATGGCATACTAGTTTACAAACCAACCAATATGCATGCTGTCATGATCAACTTTTATTTATTATTATTTATTTTTTGAAAGGCAGTTCCGATAAACTTGGGAAAATAAGCAGATGTTTCCAACACAAGTAATATGGCACCCACCTTATTCTTTCCGAAAAGATGTGTTCCAACTTCACATAAACTTGTGGTCGCTTATATGAATTTTCAAGCTCAAGGTATGTGAAGTTTATTTTTTTTTAGCTGCCGAACAGTATATCTGGTGTCCTGTAAAGTAAAAAGCACAGAATATTGTTTCGTCGTTCTGAGTTAGTTTTCACAATTCCACTTGTACTCATAAAGTTGGTTTTTAAAATAAGCTGAGAGACACTTGCCTCATTCGGAAAAACATAAGAGCTCTCTCACCTCTCCTCTATCTCAAACATGGCAGAGGCAGAGGCAGAGGCAGAGGCCTTCTATAAAACAACAATTTCCTGTTCATATTTCATATATCTTCTTCATATATCATCATACATATCTCATCTAAATTAAACATATATATATACCATGGGGAATGTGTTTGCCGCTCCACCCGCCACCTCCAACTGCCAAGAAAATGTCGAGATCAAATCCTCACGACGACCACTGAACTCCCCCGGCATTTCAACAGAAGCCCCGACCCCGACCCCGACCCCCAGCCCCACCCGCATTTCAACAGAAACCAGAAGCTATGAGCATGCACAAAGGGCTGCTGAATCAGCACAAGATGCAGCGAATTCTCTTGCCTCAACTCATGCTGCATGTCAAGTAGCACTTGCATACTTTGCGTGAATAAGAGATGTTCCTCGAACTAATTTTCGTATTATACAGGCAGCTGCGGAAGCTGCCCGCACGGCGACTGAGGCTACTAATGCCTGTCTAACCCATGGTCAGGCAGCAAATGCAGCTGCAAATGCTGCCACAGCGGCTAACCAAGAAGTTGCTTCAGCCAGGACCACTGCGGAGGTCGTCGAACATGCTCTTGCAGCTGAATCAGCTGCGACCACCGCCGATGATGCTGCAAGAGCAGCGGCAGTGCAGTCTAACCTTGTTCTACTGGCTTCTCAAGCTTAGGAGGCTATCACAGAGCCCGGGCGTGAAAGTATCCCGCAACGGAACATTGCTCTTCTTGTGTTTCTGATGGGTGTTGTCCTCACGCTCGAGCTGGCTTGAAAACTACCGGAGGATGACAACAACACTGCATTAAGTCATGTACCGCAGCAGCATAACAATAACCCTAAGCACGCTACATTAATTAAAAATACGTGGAGCTTCTGTCTCGCACTTTCCTTCCTCAACATGGTATCTGTCTTGCTCGCCATCCCTCCTACATTCAGCGAGAGAATCAGCTATATTATTGATCAATGATGATAATTCTCTGAGATCTTCTAATCTTTAACAGTTATCAGCATGTCTTTATATAATAATTTAAAAAAAAGAGTTAGAGTCTTAGAGAACTAGATGCAAAAATAGGAGAACCTTCCATAAAATTTTCTATCTCAGCATTATTATTTTTCCAAATAAAAATAAATAAATGATAGCATCCGTCAGAAAAGGAGAGTACTAGATCGATAAACTTCCAACTAAATATCAAATGATGAGAGTTTAGACTAACTAAATCTCGTTCATCAAATTACTAGACAAGAAATAAATTAAACATATATATAAATTGCAGTTTTTTTAGGAAGATCGAAAGAGAGCGGATCTTATTAACAGGACCCGTTAGTGAGGCGACACAGAAGGCGATTTTTTAAAAAATGAGAAAGGTGATGCCAACTGGGGATGGGTGGTTCAAGGTACTTCCCCGCCAGAGCTACAACAGGCCTATCAAGCACAATCAGCCTAGCAAACAAGGATGAAAAAGGTCACAACATGCTCTCCCAAAGCATTCCTCTCAAAACATGTGCAACAACAACCATAATTGTTTCTTCCCAAGGTATTTCAGTACATCACCCATCAACTCAGGTAAGTGATTTAACAAACCAAATCATTCTTCTAGCCGTTTCACCATTAATGATCCCAGTAAATTCAGTTATGGGAGTACTATAAAGAAACTTTTTGCTTTACCATCAACTCAACCATTAATGAGCATTAATGGATGTCCTGCACTACCACGCAATACAAATTCACAAGGAAACCCCAGTTCATTCATTCCTTCTTGCAAGCCTTTAATGCAACAGAAGAATTTTAATCCTATGAACTCACCAACTCATCAATGCTTCCACCTTATCACCCCTCCCCCCCCCCCCCCCCCATCTCATGTCCCTCAACACTCACCAAACAATCCCCCCCCCCCCTATTACATTCGCACAAGCCACTACCTCTCCATTACCACCTTACCCATATGCCTCTCATCGTTACCAATCACCCCCATGGCCCTGTTTCATGGACAACAACCCTTGGACTCAACAAACACAAAAACATCAGCCCAAGATTGCACGCGAACCCCTGCCACTACCACCGGATCCCACTCGTAAAGAGTGGCGCGGACGTTGCTACAACAGCCTCAAGAAGGGCCATGACCAAAGCGAATGTATAAGTGAGCAACGTGTGTGCGCGAGGTGCTGGGAGAGTGGCCACGAGACCAAAATGTGCACAGGTCCGGTCACAGTACAACAGCTCCGTTTCGACCCGCTTAAGCCCCAGGGCAATATGGGTGAGTCGGCACTTCCTGCAAACCGGCCCAAATTTGCGATGATCTATATTCCCGAAACAAATCAAATGAAACACGACGCCCTCGAGTTAAATAGAGCTCTTGTCATTGACGCAAGGCTTCGGTCCAAACATTCTAACCAAATAGTGCAATCCGCACTGATGGCTACGTGCAAATCTGATTTCCCGTACTCGGTTACGCACATGTCGGGCTCGCAATACCTACTCTTGTTGCCATATGGTGCTGACCGCAACCAGTTTCTCTTCGAATATGCTAAACCACTCAAGGAACTAGGTTATGTCGTCTTTAAATGGACTCTGGCTATGAACACATACCCCACTGATCTTAAGTTCAAAGTTTGGATCGAATTAAAACGTGTTAACCCTCAAGCTTGGCGCATAGAGTACTTAATCGCGGCAATTAGTTCCTTTAGAATAGTCATCGATCACGCCCTGATGAACCGACCCAACTCTCTAGACATGATGGCGGTAATAGCGGTTCCAAAGCTTGAGCATATCCCACTTGCCACAATCATGTGTATTCGGGGGTTTTCGCATGACATCAATGTCCGGGTTCATAGCTGGCTTGAAGAAGCAATACCGTTCACTACCATTGCTGACCCCACACCGTCAGAACAGTTCTTCAAAGAGGCTCAACTTGAAAACTTGCGGGCAATAACCGGTTACGACCAGGGCACCGAAGGAAGTAACATGGTGGCCATCGACTTGAACATTCTGATAGCCATATGGGACCGTATGGAGCCTGGAGAAAAGAAAACTCAGTTAGAGAAGGTGCTGTGATCTAGCCCGCATTTTGAGACACATCGCAAAGCCATGTAGATGCCCGATGCCCCAACCGCAGCTGCCGGCCCTACACCACCGGCTGGATCCGTTAAGGACCCGATGGGCAAAGGGAAAGGTATCGCCCCTGATTTTGATTTCCATTTTAAACTTGACCCTCCAATTCCTGTTTTGAACGGAGAGAACTTACTGAAAATAATCAATAATGGGAAAAATTCGAGTACAGGCCCATCACGCCTAAGTACAGAGAGTCAGGGAGAGATAGGGGTCTAAAGAATTTTGAAATTCAAAATAAGAACTTCTCCTGTGGAGAGCTGGATCCAGCTATTCAGCGTATTGAAAGGCCTATACCTGTGCAAGTTTTGGACTCATTTATGGGCCAAGGATCGGCCTCAGACCCTTTGACCCTATCTAATTCAATAAATCAGTTATTTAACTCCCAGGTGCAAACCATAAATCCAGGCCCGGAACCAGAAACAGATTTTAAATTAACTCAAATAATCCCTACAGGGCCTCCTCCAAACCCAACTATATTCCTGTCTTCCCCAAGCGCATCACCTGGACAGAGTGACAATCCCATTCCCATTTCATCTCCAATGGAGTTAATGCAACCAGCTGGCTATGACTACAATGAAATCCACTCCCATGACCCTATCCCACCGGATTTTTTGCAACCAATAATAAGTGATGTGGAGTCAGGTGCTGAAATCGAACCTGTGGAGAAGGAAGAACCATCTGAGGAGTACTTTGGTGAAGATGAACCAACCGAAGAAGAACCATCAGAGATCAATTCAGGAGAACAGGCTGCGTACGAGGAGAGCCTAAATGTCAGTGACTATCTGGATCCCAATACACACCTGCGAAACCTTTACATCCCGGATCCCAATATGGAATCACAGTCGGATTCGGATCCGATGGATACCGATATGATGGGGGCACAGATAACCGAACCCAGGACCATTCTAGAGGATGAATTGAGAGAATTTCAAGATGCGATAAGGATCCAGGAAGAGGAAGAGGCTTACCAGAGTACTCTGAATGATCCGCTTCAGGCACACCTATTCCTACACCTGCCGGTGAACCCACCACCTGCACCTGAGGTTGAACCGCCTGAACCAGAGCCCAATCTGCCATCGCCACCGCACCAGGCGCACCAGCAGCCACCTTCTACATTGAGGCGCAGTGCTAGATTACATGAGAAGGGGGTTACCAAGAAGTATGGCGATCAGCGAACAAAGGCGAGAAAATATGGTGGAACGGTACTGGGGAACCGGACCTGGATCCGGCTGGCAGGGCTGAATTGTTATCTGCTCTCCGTGACGAGATGCTGATGGTCCAGCAACTGCAGCAGAACTTGGCAGACCAGGCCGACTATTACTGTGGGATCAAAAGAAGAACTTTTCTTCAGGGAGAGAGTTCAGTGGGGGAGGCGCTGCAGGCAGAGCAACAGATAGGAGCACATGGTGGCGCGGAGGTAAGTGAAGTGCAGCCCAACAGGGAACCTCCAGTAATTGATTTGGTTCCAAGTGCTGAGGAAGAAAACTTGTCTATTGGGGAGTTACTGATGGTAGAGGAGGAGACTTTTAATGGGGAGGAGGAATTCGGCACATTCAGTGACACTCAGGAAGGGGCAAGTGGGGGGAGGTACTCATATGACAGCAAGGAGGAGTCGATTTTGGACTACTTTGATACTGATTCAGACCTTGGCCTCTCCAGCGATAGGGAGAAGGATGGTGCTGATTAGTACTCTTTCCTTTTTTAATTATATGATAGATATAACTTGATTGTCTATTTACTTTTGTTAGCACTGCAATGTACTCAATGGATCTGTAACAGTATCAAGTGTTTTTATGGAATATATCCTATAATGAATGAATTTATCTTTAAATTGAGTGTTTCGAATTGGAATGTGCGCGGTCTGGGTGACCCAAAAAAATGTTCCGTTATCAAAGATTTGATAATTGATTGTCACCCGGACATTTTATGCTTTCAAGAAACAAAGTGGAGCGCTTGCTCTTTTTTTTATTTGAGAAAAATTAGTCCTTCTAAATTTAAAAATTATGAGGCGTTAAACGCGGAGGGAACAAGAGGAGGAGTGTTGCTCGCGTGGAGCAATTACTTCTCGCTCGTTCAATCATTCACATTTAATTATTCTGTCACAACAATTTTACAAAAAAAATGGTTTCACATTCATGTGCTCAGGTGTTTATGGTCCGCAAGACGATCACAGCAAGCGCCTATTTCTAGAGGAATTAAGAATGATCAGAGCAATCAACAACCTACCTTGGTTGGTTCTCGGTGACTTCAACCTCCTGCGAGCGACCGAGGATACGACAGGTGACACAATAAATTTGGGAACAATATTAGATTTCAATCAATTTATTTAGGATTCGGGTCTATTGGAGGTGCCTCTGCAAGGAAGGTTTTTCACATGGTCGAACAAGAGACCGACACCGACCTTTTCCAAGTTGGATAGAGCCCTGTTGTCCAGGCACTGGAACGATTTGGGAGCCTCCTACAAGCTGACGGACATGCCGGCCACTGTTTCAGACCATACTCCGTTGCTCCTGGAATTATGCCCACATGCTAATCCACCGAAGAGACTATTTAAATTTGAAACATTCTGGTTAAAATATGAGGAGGTCAAGGAAGAGGTGGCTAGGGCCTGGGGATCTGTTCATGAACTAAATCCGGCTATTCGGGTCCATAAAAAAATTCCAGCTATTCAAAGGGGTCTGACGCGATGGGCTCAGAGAAGATTCGCCAAAAAGGAATCATATCTTTCGAGATCAAAATGGGTCATTCAGAGGCTAGATAGGGTGGAAGAAAGAAGGGAACTAAACTCGGTAGAATTCAGCCTTAGAATTCGGCTCAGAGAGCATGTCTATGCCCTCGCAGTCGAGCTAGATGAAAAATGGAAACAGCGATCGCGATGCAATTGGTTGAGACTGGGTGACAAAAATACAAAAAAAAATCACGCCGTGGCTAACGGTCGGAAAAACTTAAACTCTATACAGTCCATTCAGTCTGATGAGGGTAATCAGATGGCGGGGAACGAACTGCCAGAATTTTTAAGAAGACATTTTCAAAGCATTCTAGGAGCAAGGACAGATCATGAAAGACCGTTCAATTTGTCGGGTCTAGTCGGCCCATCCAGAGCGCTTCAACTCATGTCCCTGGACGATATTTTACTAGAATCAGAAGTATTGGAGGCAATTAAGGACATGCCTAGTGGAAAGGTAAGTGGCCCCGATGGCCTACCGGTGGAGTTCTACAAATCTTTCTAGTCCACGATCAGAGTGGATATATTGCAACTGCTCCAACAATTCATGACAAATGATGTCACAATTCAGGTACTGAACAGGGCGGCAATAACATTAATTCCAAAGAAGGCGAATCCAGGAACAATTTTCGACTACCGACCGATCAGTGTTATAAATACGGTGGCCAAACTGGTCACGAAGATCCTGGCCAACAGGTTGAGGCCGCACCTGGCCGACCTTGTCGCCACTAATCAGACGGCTTTTGTGCAGGGGAGATCGCTGATGGAATCATTCCTCTCAGCAAGAGAGTTCCTTAACTACTGCTCCAAAAGGAAACTGCCAGCCATCTTGTATAAGGTGGATTTCGAAAAGGCTTTTGATACGGTGGACTGGTGTTTTTTGATTAATTTGCTAATTTAAAGAGGATTTCCCCCCGGGTGGATCTCGTCAGTCCTGAGCGTCCTGCGCACTTCCACGTCAGCAATTAGGGTTAATGGTACCCAATCAAGATATTTCAAGCATCAAAGAGGGTTACAGCAGGGAGACCCTCTTTCACCGATGCTTTTTATCATGGTCGCGGACACCTTAAACTCATTCCTCCGTAATACTGCGGGTATCATGCCATTGCCGGTCAGGTTAGAACCCGAGGTTATACAATATGCGGATGACACGTTATTGATCTGCGAGGCCCACCCCATGACACTCAGATTGGTCTCCCATGTGCTGGATGACTACACCGAACTCACGGGATTGAAGATAAACAGAACAAAGAGTAGCTTCGTTCCGATCACCATTCCACATGATCTAGTTGGAATCATCAGAACATTATTGGCAGCTGAGCCGGCACAGCTACCAATGAGATACCTGGGGTTGCCGTTGACAGTGAAAAAACCAAGGAAGAGTGATTTTCAACCGATATTGTCGGCGGTCCAGCAGAGGATCCAGAGATGGACGTCTAATCTACTTTCTTATGGGGGAAAAATTACACTGGTCAAATCTGTTCTCTCGGCGATGCCGCTGCACTACATGCAGGCTTTCAAAATACCGGTGGGAGTTATCAAACACATTGATAAAATGAGAAGGTCGTTCTTATGGAAAGGGAATGACACCTGGAAAGCAACTAGGAGAGAGTCTGTCTTATGAAAATTAATGGAGGTCTTGGAATCATTGATCTACGGGCACAGAACGATGCTCTCTTGACCAAATGGTTATGGGCGATTGATAAGAAACCAGAAGGAATATGGCCTACAACTATAAGAACATTACAGGGCATTACGGCAACTACGAATTTCGCTCATCGCGGCAGGAGGCTTCTTTCTTTTTAAAGGATCTAGCGGACCTACGATATTTTTTTCTCGGCCTCGACGATCACAAATGGGGGTGTCCTAGAATGGAGGTGGACAGCCTCGAGAGGTTTCTCATGTGCCTCTGCGTACAGGGCAATCCACCACACGGGGATTATGGCTGAAAACCAAAAGGATATCTGGAAAATTCAGTTGCCACTCAAAGTCAGGATGTTTATCTGGCTAATGATTGATAACAAGGTTCTGACGCAGGAGGTCTTGTCGTTCAGAGGTTGTCAGGTAAACACGGATGCCACCTTTGTAATACTGATTTGGTGGAAAGTAAATACCACATCATGTGGGAATGTGCGTATTCAAGGAGATTCTGGACGGGTTTAATGGGTCACTACAACATTTCGATCGGGGGGAGCAGTCGACATCCTGTCGGTATGGACATCTGCCAAAGTGCGCATGTCGAAACTTCATTACAGAACATGGAGTGTCATTTGGGCCGCGGGAGCATGGGGGATTTGGAGGGAGAGAAATAGAAGATTGTTCTCCGACAAGAGTAAACTGGTGGGCCGCCTCGTTAATGATACGGCAATGGAAATAGATAGTTGGAGGGCATGCACTCAGCATGGCCCGAATACTGGTTGGGGATGAATTACTCAAATTAAAAGTAGCCGAAGTAATTAGGCGGTGTAGGGGCCGCTATCTTTAAACTTAAAATCTCTTAGTTTTGGGTGGCTGTAAATTATTTCTTGTAAATACTTTTTTTAATCAATATATTTGTTGCCGGCTCTTTGCAGACAACCATCAAAAAACAAATTGCAATTTTTCGAGCCCAAATGACAATTAATCTTTAGCATTACAATCAATAGTACAACATCTCTACATATATTTGTCATTAATGAGTTAATTTAATAACTGAACTCTAACTAGCTAGTATGAAGAATGACATACTAGTTTACAAACCAACCATGCATGCTGTCATGATCAACTTTTATCTATTATTATTTATTTTTTGAATGTCAATTCCGATAAACTTGAGAAAATAAGTCAATATTTCCAACACAAGTAATATAGCACCAATCTTATTCTCTCCGAAAAGATGCGTTCCAAGTGGAGAATAAGCACCGGTTATGCATGTCTGGCACGTTTTAGCAGACAACCTCTAGTTGGGAACCAATTGAAATTATAGATAATAAAGTAATATTAAAATATGGCTCCTGGTAATTCGTGAAGTTCGATAGTGGACCGCCAATAAGGGAGCCAACTTTATTTATTTAATGCGCTGCAATCCCCAATGTACTTGGGTCCGTATCCTCTGAGATATCTCAATTTTTGAGTGCGTGTCCGGTGCCTACTCGGGAAAACGTAGGGGCCACTATTATTTGAGCTTTGAGATTCGTGCAGAACCTATTTGAACGATTGAGATATTTCAAAAGGTCACGCAAAGTTTGAGATATATCTGAGGATGCGAATCCCATGTACTTGTCGTCTTCTATAGGAGATGCCAAGTACTTTGAGATTTTTTGTGCAAGGATCAAATGTGCATGGTCACTGGTAAGTGGTAACGTACCGTAGTAATAAGATTTACGAATAATTCAGGGATCAAATGTGGTCACTGGTAACGTACCTCTTGCCTTACCGTAGTGATAAGAGTCGTAGATAATTCTCGAATTATTCGATTTTTTTGGTGATGCCGAATCGAACGCCGAATTATTCAGTTGACCGAACTTTGATCGAATAATTTCCGAATAATTTCACCAATTTTACGAATTTTTCCAAATTTTACGAATTATTCCCAGAATTTTATTTTTTGGTTATTTTTTTGTTTTTGTTTCCTTACAAAACTGAGATCTCTAATCCGAATAATACCGAATCATTCCCGAATTATACCCGAATTATTCCCGAATTATGAATTTTTGACCTCGCCGAACCGAACCCGAATAATTAATTTGTCACTATGCCTTACCTGTGTATTTAAATACTAAAAGAGTAATCAAATAATGAGATCCTACTATCCCAGATACCGTAATTTCGTCAATAAAAAAAAAAAAGGATACCGTAATTTTTTTCTTATCTATATATGTCTTTAACTATTTTGTAATAAAAAAAATGATAATATCCTCCTTGTAGAAAAATTTCATGCGTGGCGTGTTATATATATTATCGGCTACAAAACACAGTGGGCCAATAAGTGTTGGAAATCCACGGAATCCAGCTCTAAGAGTACTTATGTTAATCTATATGTGGTACTAAACATCTATGTTATACAAATTATTATTAAAAAATTCAATCATACATGTTCAACAGCTAACACGATCGAGAATTAAAGGAAAAAAACAGTGCCAAAAAAAAAGCCAAGGAAAAAAAAAATGCATGCATGCTTATATATGCTCCCTGTCCTTTTTCTAAATGCTGTACTTTTCCTGGAAAAAATATTGTATGCTTGATCTTGCTTTTTTTTTTATTTTAAGTATAGATCATAACCAGGGAAAATACCAAAGATCTAGTACAATATATAGTTATGATAACTGTGATAATATCTATGTAACTCACAATCACTACTTTTCCATTAAATTAGAACCTCAATCACCTACCAAAGATGCAGAATCTTGTTTTGGCCCTTGCTAGTCTCATGACTAGATCAGCTGAAGTCTGCTGAAATTAAAAATAAATTATCACAATATAGAAAAAAAAAACAATCTGAAGATGTATAGATTAAAATAGGACTGATTTTGTCAGATGTCACTAAATAAGATAAATTTGAATTTATGTAAAAAGTAAAAGAAAAAAAGCGGGGATTGTTGTGCAGGGTACAATTTTGAGCTGAAAACAGTTTGTCAAGTAATTGCTACTGAGGAAAAACTTTACTGGGCTCGTACTGTTCAAATTAGGCTTTGAACATTGGTGGGTTCATACATCAAACCTGATTTAAGCCCTTGAAAAGTGTGCTTTGCATTTTCTGGTAATTATAAACCCATTTTTAAACCTATTTTGAAAGTATGTTGATCGCTTTGCGAATCGCAAACCGAAAGATTTTGATGGCTAAATTTGCATTAATATTCTACAGGGATCGATATAACAAGAATTAGAATAACTAACTAGGTTCAAAGGAGAAAACAGTCTGCTAATTGCTACTCAACAGAAGTTTTCAGTGTCACTTAATTGGATATATAGAGTATCCATCCAAATCTAATAGATGAAATGTTCAGACAAATAACTATCAACATACCAGAAAAAAGAATGCTACTCATTTGAAATTATATTTCATATGTATAGTTTTAAAATCTATTTTAATGGTAGATATGTTGATATGATATGTCGGTGAATCTCGGGTGATTTTTATCTACACAATCCAAAACCTCTGTCAACCTTTCATATCTTAAAATACAGGAATATGCCACATCTACCTTCCTGATCATTGTATAAAGTAGAGAGATGTAACTGAGAAAGGAGCTGCATGTATGTGTGGTTTGGCACTGTATATTTAAAGATATTAAGAGGTCGTCACTCACTAGTCACTAGTACAAATTAAGTTCATCATATACATATATCGATCTGGGCGTATATATAAGATTTAGAGGAAACTTTCCAAATTCAATTAAGATAAAAAAAAAATGTCTGGCTATTCAAACGACCAAGCATATATTAACCATAACATGTATGTAATGAATTTTACGCACTTACCCCAGGGTTGGTGCCTCCATTTGCATTGCAGTCGGCTTCTCGGTAGGCTGAGATAATTCAAGATAAGTAGCCTCCTGTTCCTTGGAAATAGCAAATGCATATGGAAGCCGGGAACTATTGGGTACATTTGTCGCATTATGGAGTCCATTTCCTTCATATAGCTGAATCCAACATTTAAAACATTTAGTATATGGACATTCTTTTAAAACAAAGTAACTGTCATGCACATCATTTTTTTTTTCAATTTTTCATGATATCATTTGATGCGCGCAAAACAATTTCCGAATATGTCAAACTTGGTACACGTCATATTTAAATGATGAATAACTCAACAGCAATTTTAATATGCTATAAAAAAAATTCAAGTTAATTTATTCTAATTAAAATTATTCTTTCAATTAGATGCATGATGCAATGTATTTGTTCTATGTAATTATGATAAGTTGATAACTTCTAACGAGTTTTATTATATGCTATCTTCGCTAGTACCAGTAGATGATGGTACAGACATACATTACCATCTTTCTGTCATCTCTTTTAGTATTTTTTTAGAAGAAAAAATTTACTTTCTTTTGTAACTCCATGTTTTCTTGACGAGCCAGATTGATCTTCTTGTAGAGTTCAACATTCTCATTTCGTACCTTCTGTCCCTATATATACAAAAATTTCAGGATATTGGTTTCCAATTTGTCACCTAGGATCGATTAAAACCCTGCAATGGATTTCCCTTTCTCCTAATTATACCAGAAGACAAATAACTTCCCATCTTTTCAAGGTTTAGTCATCAAAGTTAACAATTTGAAATGTTATGGGGACAAAAGAAGGAACTTCCATGAAACATTTTTCCTTTGCATTTTTTATTTCCAAATTTTTTTTTGAAGTATGTTTCTTTTCTCCTTATCCCCTCCACCCTCCAATTTTTGTTAATATTATCACTCTCCATTTGAAACGATTGAAAACAAATTCTATTACTAATCACGAAAAGGTGTATCTTATTTATTCAAAAAATATTTATTTAAAAATAGTATGAATTGACTTAAATTTAATTAATTTTCCTTTTTAATCAAGTAAATAAAAATTCTAAAAGGAATAAGATTTGGTCCAAATGGCTTTGGACCGGACACCGTCCAAAGCCTCTAAAAATCATACAATTAAAGTCCGAATAGTCGATCCAAACCGCTCAACATAATTTTCATATTAAAATGTGGTTAGAGATCAAATTTTATATTTTTTTGGAAATTGTTTACTATTTTTTAGATACATACAATATCACTATTTCTGAACAGTCCAAAAACAGTGATTTTGTACGTATCTAAAGAAAAAGTAAAAAAATTCCAAAAATAAAATAAAATTTTGTCTCTGACCACATTTTAATATGAAAATCATGTTGAACGGTTCAGATCGACTGTTCGGACTTTAATCGTATTACTTTTAGAGGCTTTGGACCGGACAACGGTGTCCGGTCCAAAGCCATTTGGACCAAACCTCATCCCATTCTAAAAGTTAATTTTCACAATGCTTCTACATTAAATAGAGAGATAAAAAAAAAAAGGAAATCTAACATTACTTATTTTAAGTGAATATATATTTTCTTGGAAATTTAGTGATATCCATGTAAAAAATAGAGAAGAGTAAAACAAATAAATAAAGATATTACTTCATTACTTCTTCTTTTTTTTGTAGCCATTGGTATATACATTAGTCATTAGTATCAACATTAGGGATAGTTTTGTATAGAGAGTGAGCATGTAATGTGCATGTGTGGGTTTGGGGGGTGCAATACCTTTTTATTGAGCTCATGGATTTCTTCAGTAAAAATTTGCTCCTAAAACATCAAGTGTAAAACAGAAAGATTTAGATGTTAAGTGCCATATGTTTATAATTGGGAAAACCGGTAATCTAGCAAATAGTCTTATTTTCACCTTTCTCTTTCTAACAGAGGTCAAGCTCAACTCGAGTTGGTTTTCAATGTGTTGTAGCTCTTTAACGCTTAATTCCGACAAATCTTCACCCATCAGCTGCCTGAACTTTGACATTTGGAAAGTTAGCAAACTAAGTTTGGGAGTTCTACTTTTTGGAGGATTTAAATAGAATAATAATAACTGCAATTAATTCTGTGATTTTTAAGCATTCAATTGTTTGCTATTTCTGATATACCAGAAGATCCGCAACAATTAGTATAATCATATATAAGATATTATTAATATTTCATGTCGTAGAACTAAAATATAGCTTTTATGCTTTATTCATTTCTAGGCCCTTTGATTGATTTAATTACCTTCCTAACTTTTTGGGACAATATGTTTCCACCTCACTTATGAGTATATGACACATATTAAGCCCTTGTCAATTTCCTAATTATATTAACAAAAAAAAATAAGCTTCTGCCATAATCTTTGATAATATTTCTCTGTAAAAAATAAATTCTTCATTTTCTAGTCAAAATTGATAGATATGAACATATGAAAGAAAGATTGCAAATATATGTACCTTTGAGCTATCTGTAAACTGTGCAGTTGCTGTCTCAAGGTTTCAGCCTCCTTTTGCCAGAACTAAAAAAAAGAAAACAGCAATCATGAATGATCTCAAAATTAATATCTTAGCTAATATATTGAGAATATTAACAGCTATGTACCTTTAGTAGTGAATTTGGATTCTGCAATGGATGGTGTTCTTCCTTTGACTTCACATAGCGATCAATTATTGCTTTCATGCTATAAAAGACACCAAGCAGAACATATTATTCTTTTTCACACTAATCAGGATAGCAAATTAAAAAGAATCATCATAAGAAAAATCTGTGCTGAGGTTTTGCTTGTGAGGAAATCAACAAGTGTATGCTATATAAGACTTTGAAACAAGAATATATAGTTCTTGTTGCTAGCTAGTTTTGAAAAGGCTGTTTTATATATGTTGGTCCATAGACACTATGTCTTCACTAAATCCTATATAACACACACACACACACACACTATCTAAGTATGCCATGCATATAATCAATTAAATCAGCATAAATATGTCACACCAAATATATACCACATTATGAACATATATTTTCATTTGATACGAAAATGTAAGAAGTTTCAAGATATTGTATAAGACTATTATAGCCGTTAATTATCACTATAGTATTATAGCCAACTCGAGTTGATGTGTAGGTTTTCTACAGTTGGTTTTCAATGTGTTGTAGCCAACTCGAGTTGTCATGATGTGTCAAAAAAAAGGATGTAATTGGTTTTCAATGTGTTGTAGGTCTTCAATGTATAAGACTATTGGATGAAGCAAATTAATTCACCAAAGAGTATTATAGCCGTTAATTATCACTGTAGTAATAAGTTGACTAATACAGCTCTCAGTAGGCTAATGAAGATCGTACAGTTTTAGAAATAATAATGTCATGATTTTTTATACTAATTAATTATGGCTTAATCCATCTTGCCAAAATGAAAAGCCCTAAGAAGCACTGTGGCCATTTTTACAAAAGTTCAATTAGGGTTTTGAGGGAAGAGAGCAATAGAGACACAAGAGAAGTAAAATTAATTTCCCTAAAATGATATTCTCTCTCATACAAAGAATCTTGACATATCCAATAAAATAAAGATACATAGCTCAATGGCCCCGAATA
>CAXKVW010000749.1:0-35310 GCA_964058825.1 Carex arenaria
TATTATAGATGTACTTTCCACCATATAGATAGGACTTGTATATGAAACTTCGTGTGAAATTTGAGAATTGTTTGATTATCCATCCCAAGCCGGTAAAATTTAACCTTAAATTCAAATAATTTGATGGATCTCATGTTCCTTAAATTGCACCAAATTTCATACCCATCATATCTAAAAGCTCAAAACACATCTATGATTTTGGTTTCTTGGTTTTGACAACATTTGATGCTAGCCATCACAGTTGTCAAATAAATTTGGTATCAATATAGCTCATCCCATACCCATCTACCCATCTTCATTTATTTCATACATACTATCAAAACATCAACAACATCACATTTCACCACTGCAATTTAGCAGATTAGTGTATCCATAATTAGAATGTACTTAACATATGATACATCTTTCAAAACAATAATGACACTCGCGTTCTTAGTATTACTCTAAATAAGATAATGAAAGCCTAACTAAATTGCCAAGAAATTAAATGAGCATAGATTTTAAATGGTGAAATGTCATATTTTGGAGTTTTGACTGACAAAACAATAGTTTCTATGGGTACACAGCTGTTGATGCTTAGCTCCTAATTCCTACGCACATAACATGCTCGATACAACATCATTGCATTGTATTGCAGTTTCAGAAATAATTCAAAAAAAAAAAAAAATCTTACCTGCCAAAATTTCTTGGGGATTTGCCGATATTTGCAACTGATGATAGTCCCATCTCGTTGGTATGTAAAAGCAATAGCAGGCTGACAAAGCAAAAAATTAAAAAATCAAAGCGATCACCTTGTTATCATTTGAGCTAAGTAATTAGTAGTTCAAGATACGCTCAAAATATACCATAGACCTAGTGGTCACATCTTGTCCTGACCCGACGGGTCAAATCATACCTGACCTGTTTAAGACTGATTCACAAGTAAATGAGTCAATCAGGTAATTTCTGACAACCACGAGTCGCATCAGGTCCTGCCGAAAAAGGTCATAACCCAACCCAGATCATCTTAATAACTTTTAGATCACTGACAATTGACAAGTGGCACCCACCTAAGTAAGGCATTATTTAAGAACAATAGAGGGATGAAATATAGTAATTCTCTAAAGTAGGGTTCAAAACCCCATCCTCTTGATTCACTAAGAACTATCTTGCCACTACACTAAGCACCTCTTTTGATGAAAGTAGCAAACTTTTTTTTATTACTATTGCTATTATTTTCTTAACAAAGCCAGCTAACATCAGCATCCACCAATGGAGGTCATGATTGGCTTCTTCCCTTTCACATAATAAACCAAGCTTGCAAAAAATTTCATATTAATATTTCCTGTACTTGTTACTCTTAACTCTTACAGATCACAATCAATGGGAGAGCAATACATATAGTTAGGTAAATCATTGAAAATTTCATCTGCATATATATTTGAAGGAAAATACAAAAAAAGATAAATTTCTATAGTTGTTTTTTATCAAGAGCTTCTTATAAGTATAGACAAAAAACAGAAAGGTATGTTAATCAATATATTTAGCTGGAGCATCATAGTTTTCATCTTAGTACCCCAGTATCAAGATCCAAAATATGTATAATATAATTTTTTTATAAAAAATTATATATTTACGAAGAAGATCACCTTTGATCCTTCACAAAATCTTGCTAAAATCTTTTAAATTATCACAATGACACTTCCTTTGTTAAAAAAAAAGGAAAAATAAAAGATAACCTTTGATCCTTAACAAAATTTTGTTAAAATCTTTTAAATTATCACAAATGACACTTCCTTTGTTAAAAAAAAAAAAAGGAAAATAAAAGATAACCTTTGATCTTTCACAAAATCTTGCTAAAATCTTTTAGTATAGTGTCTTAAGAAACTTGCCCAGAGATGAACAAGATGGCACTATAAGAAGGAATGAAATTGTAAAAGTTGCAACATGCCCAAAATGTGGAGTCAAATTGTTATAGTTCCAAAAACATACCCCATCTTTAGTTGGTTTTTGCATAACACGATTTCGTCGGAGTGTCTCTGCAGAAATCCCTCGTGACTTAAAGTATGCAAAAAGCTGAAACAACAAATAGACAAATAAAAATAGATACATAATGAACAATTAAACAGGAAATAAAAATACAAAAATTTAGGTTAAAAAATTATTTATTTCATTAACTTCTATATCAGATGGAGTAGGTATTAATTGGACAGCTGAAGACTAACTGCAGTGTAATTGCAACATATTGTTAATTAAATGATTATGAACAAGGTATCACAACAGTCGTGCAAGAATAATAATGATGTCAATCAGACTTCTAATCTTTAAAAATACTACAATTGGATTCATGTGGTAGAAGGAACAAATTTATTACACCAAAAAGTTTGACCCATTTGATCAACAATTTAGTACAAACAGGTGTGTTATAACACACCAATAGCACATTGCTACAGAAAAACTCCAAATTGGCTGGCCTGTAAAATTGTAAAACTGAGATAATAAAAATCTAAGGATATTAAAAGAAAAAAGAAATTGAGGCCAGGCTGGTAGGACCAGTAGAAAGAAGCTAAGTTTATTAGTACCTCAGTACATAGTGGCTCGAGCTCTAGTTCTTGTTCTGAGATTTTTTTTGGATGTTTCTGTTTCCCAACCTTCCCATTCACTTTCAACGCTTGATTTCCAATTGAAACCTCAGAATAGGGCTAGAAAGGGAAGAAAGAAAATTATCTGAACAAAGCCTGTTGCCAATCCGCCAGTTCTATTAATTGGCCAATTTTAACATTATTAGATTCTTTGTACAACTTAGACAATGATCTCAGAACTATCAATTTGCTGTTTTGGTCCCAAGAAGCGTTAAAGTTCTCATTTTGCTAACAAAACTCTTATTATGTACCATTTTGGTAATTTCCATAACATTTGGCCAAAAAGGTTGCCGTGAACCATAGTCAAACAATCAGTCTTTAGGTTTACAGTTTTCTATTTGTGGCAAGAACCAATGGACCCAAATTTCAATATTATGAACAAAATAAAACATCAGCATGTTGGCCAATCACAGCTCTCAGTGGAACTAGACGTACCCGCACAACACCTTTCAAGCCACATTTATACCTAAAGCACTTCCACACTGCAGAATGACTTTCCCAAAGAAAAAAAAAATTGTCAGTGAAAGAGCATAGCATTACAGACATGCAACTTTATAGCAGTTTTATATGTAACTAATATAAGATTAAAATTATGCTCAACTTCCGGTTAAATAATAAATAGTGGATACTCTTTTGCAGTTGAATCCCATCTCAAACCCATTGACCAATAAAATACCTGGGCAAAGAGTTGGTTCACGTGGGTCTCAACCTAATCAATTCATATCCCTATGTTGCACTGTTCAATGACTTGTGTCAGAAGAAAGGGCCATGGACCATATTAAGCAACAAGCAAAGCTTAGGGGGTAATTTTAAATTTTAAAAAAAAAAAACAATAAAAATAAAAATTGGAGGTACCCTTCAGTGTTGATTTTCAAAGAGAGGGACCTCTCCTGTGATCGACCTCCAAGGCACTGAACAAAAGGCAAGAATCAACAATAACAAACAAAGGAAATAATATAACATATTGTGGATTTTAAATTTGTAATTCCCTGGATAGGTCATGTACAGTAAAATGTGTTAATTAAGATGTTTCAAGTTGTGCTTGACTGAGGCTCTAATTGAGCCAGCTCTTGAAATGCTATATGCTGTTATAACCTTGTCCTAGAACAGAAATTTTCAGCAGGACAAAACCCTTCGTGGAGCTATTCAAATACAGTACCTATTCTGTAGCAGTGCTGGCTAACTAGATCCAGCACTGGGGTGTCGCTTGTCATGCCAGTTGCTATGCAAATTATTTTATATCATCATAGCAAGATATCTATGCTGCGGATCCATTTTTTTTTTTCAGACTAAACAGAAGGCTATGTATAAAGTATCAGTAGAAATGGTAACTACCTGAGGGCACATGAGGTGATCATACTGGCCGGGCATATATGAAACAAGCTGAATCCCAGCTTTTAATAGCTTTTCTCCCAATAGAATCAGCCGTTCTTGCAATTCACTCTCTCTTTGTCTCTCTAACATCAAAGGATTACCTACCAATGTTCACAGAAATATTTAAGCACATTTTCACAGGTAAAAAATAACAAGGGTGATAACAAATAATGAGAAAGCTAATTGTCTCTAGATGGTGATAGTGCTAATATGTAACAAGGGGAAGGCAGTCTGGGCATCCCCTAACAAGACATGGAGTAGGCACTAGAAGATTTCATGTGGAATCATGCATTTTAATTTGGGGTTTTGATGGGCAAATTCTATTTCAGTTCAAAATGATATGTTTCATGATTCTCTATGGAAAACTGTAAAATTTGCCCAATAAAATAACTATAAGATTTTGCTTAATTTCAGATTTGAACCTCCATACCAGATCTCTAAGGAAGCTCTTCGTGATCTACCAAAATTTAAATTATGTACAAGTTTATATATGAGCACAAGTACAAACAGCTCGATAATTACAACAAAACTAACTGAAGTTAAAATTTTAGATAGGAAAATTGCTTACCTGATTCTGACAGCTGCGCAGTGTGAACTACACAAAGAAAGAAAACAAAATGAATTACAAAACATTATCCAGAATTATTTAACAATTAATTTTGTCCCCTTCAATGTGCTTCTAGTTTCATATCAATCCAATTTTCAGTATGTTATGCTTCAATCTATTTAACATAGCAACAGAAGTTTTACAACTTGATACAAATTTAGAAAAATGAGAGAAATATTGTGGCGATAATCAGGAAGTACTTTTACATCTATCCTTGAATTTTACAATATATACCTTTTCGCCTGGATACAACTGGGCAAACTGATTGAGACTCAGCCTGCTGCAGGCAGTTCAGTATAAATTTGTGTTTAGGTTCTCTTCGGTTTACTGTGATGAGGCTTGTGTTAACTACAAAATGAAATTAGCCAAATAGACAATTAAGGTTCTTTTAGCAACAATTAAACAAAAACATCGTAAGAAATTAGACGAGCTTACAGGTCGTTACCTGTGCTGTAAGGCAAAACACAATAACTGAAGAGAGACCTATTTTGCTTCATGCTCTGTAAACCAAACCTCGAATTGAGATTTGATAGATAGAGCGAGCGAGGCGCTCTAATACTGGAGAGATGGAAAAGTCGCGAATAGTTGGAACTATGCATGTGCGACCTATTGGTGCGCAAAAGGGATTTTAGAGAACGAAGAGAACCCAGGTGCATTATGGACGAGAGGAAGAGAGAGATAGAAATAGAGGTTCAAGTTGCCATTGTTGTACTTGTACCAGCGTATGTTTTGAGAGTGGAAAAGAGGAAAGGCACAAAGACCAGAGGTTTAGGCTAGGGTTTTTCGAATGTATAAGTTTCAATTCTCTCTCTCCAAAACAGGAGAATAATTCTCGTTTCAACGAATCACCGTGATCGGAAGACAAATACGAAGAAGAAACGATTCGATTCGACGCGATTTGGGACTGAAACTAGAAAATCACGTGAAAATATGCTACGAGAGGTAGGCGATTTGGGGATAACCGTTGAGGAAGATGAATTTAAAACGGGGAACAGTGCGCTGGGCAGGAGGGGTAAGCGAATGAGGCAGGTTTCACTTGAGAACTGAGAGTAGTTCCGATGCCCATCGGACCTATCTTTTTCGACGGGTGAAATGACCATTAGATCTGCATCAAGATTTATGCGAACTCATTAAAATCCATGCAATTATTTTTCAGTTTTTGTGTGCACAAATCTCAATGTAATTGTAAGGTGTTAGAGCTAATTGAACCTAAAAGTAGGTCCGATGGGCCTATCTCTTCACTTAAAGATACGATCGCTGACATTGAGTCCCTCGTGAAAGAAGACAGACCGAGCGATAACAAGAGAAGTAAACCTGACAGTGAAGACCCACACTATCAGAACTGGAGGGAGAGGGAAGTCCCAACTGGAGAAGGGAGATAAGCGAACCGGCGAACCGTTCGCTGTCAGTAGTAGGGATCGTTAGGAGTTTGTTAGGCCACGTCAGCGCTTCACGTTGACATGGCGCTCCAGGAATAAAGCTGCTGATTTCTACATCATTTTTCTTACTTTCTTTTACAAATAGCATTGCATATATAATACCATAGCTCCTATGGAGTTGTATCGAACTTTTTATCAATAGAACAGACGAAGTGCGTTTTGGCATTCGTTCTTGGTTTTCCTTGTTAATTTCTCCTTTTACTCAAATTACCTCAAATTAGTTGCTATTATCGTTTTGGACTGATCTATTCTGCAATAGAGACTTGAGCTCGTTGCAATTGTGGTATCAGAGCACTAAGATTACAGCTGGGCATAGTGGTTTGAGCGCATCACCATGCCGCCAAAAAATCGGCCTGATCCTCCAGAGGAGGTGATATGTCAATTGGATCTAACGACGATCAATGACAAACTCAATCAACTGACGAGAGAGGTGCATAATGGTTTTCAGTTGCGAGATGAGCAATTTCAATCGTCTAGTAAGATACAGGAGGAGCGATTTCATCAAATGATGCTGATGATGGAGACGATGAATCAAATGATCAAGGCAAATCTGAAAACTCCGAGTGTGGAGCTCCATAACAGTAGTACATCAGTGAGTCTGGAGAAAGAGGAGGAGAGATCGGGGCGACAGCGTGAGTATCAGGAGTATCAAGCTCAAAAGATATTCATGCCCAGGATCGAGTTACCTGTCTTTGATGGCAGCAAAGCGGGTGACTAGTTAGAGCATTGTAAGTTTTATTTTGCTTATTACCAAACTCCAGAGATGTATAAGGTGCACATGGCAACTATGAACTTTGTTGGAGATGCTGCATAATGGTTTAGCTGTTATCGGTTTGAACACCCGGATCCACCATGGGAGATGTTGGTGGATGCTATATTTGAACATTTCAAAGTAAGAACTCACCAAAATCCAATAGTCCAATTCAAGAGGGTTCTCCAAACTTCCACAGTAGATGAATTTGTGCGAGAGTTTCAGAGGGCTAAGGCCCGGTTAATAATTGAAACGGGGATAAAAAATGAGTTCTTCTTTGTTTGGAGTTTCATTTGTGGACTGAAGGAAGATATTCAAAATTCTATCAACCTTTTCAAACCAAAGACCCATGATGAAGCCTTCAATTTGGCATTAGAAATAGAGGTAGCAGTGGGTTCAACTGAGAAGAAGATGGGCTTTCTAAAACCACAGTACCAGTCAAATTTCAGACCTACACAAGTTACCAATTCCAATTACCCAATAGTTAGAAATACAAAGCCTATTGAAAATAGGGTAAGAAGGATGAATGATGCTCCTATTGTCCATAAACTGAACCTAAACCCTAAACCCAACAACCAATACAATAAACCATCTTCCAACCTTTCTATTGAACAAAAGAGAGCCTTGGGATTGTGTTATAAGTGTAATGAGAAGTGGAGTCAAGGGCATAGATGTGCAAGGGGTTTACATACCATTGAAGGTGAAGAAGAGGAAGAGGTAGAGGAGAATGGTCAGTTGGAAGAGGAGATAGTAGAAACACAGGAAGAAGAGGAGATAGTAGAAGAACCTCTCATCACTTTAAGTAGTACTGGTAATACTGGATTTTGTAAAACCCTTATGTACAAGGGTAAAATCGACAACTTTCCTGTTTGTGTGTTGATTGATACAGGGGCTACTAATTCATTTATAAACCCTGTAGTAGTCAAAGAGATGAATCTCACTGCTGTGTCATTACCTTCTAAAATTTTTAGGAGTGCTGGGGGAGAAAGGTTGGTAACTGACAAAATATGCCCAAAGGTCAAATTCACTGTGCAAGGCCATCAACTTGAGGCAGATCTGAGAATTTTGGATGTCCCAGGTTATGATATTGTGTTAGGTTGTGATTGGGTGGCTGAACAAGATGACATCATTATTAATTTGAAGAAAGGGAGAATAACACTTGAATTGGGAGGGAAGTGGGTTGAACTGTTCATAGAAAAGGTGAAAGCTGAGATAAGGGTACAAGAAGAGGTAGTAGATATAGTGAAGGAAAGGAAAAAAAGGGGACAAGTGTATGTAGCTCAATTGTTCAGTTTGAAAGAAGAAGTCAAGAAACCTGAAGCTGTTATTGAAATCGAGTTACAGAATGTGATTGACCAGTATGCAAGTCTATTTGCTGAACCCCAAACTTTACCTCCAAAAAGAGTCATTGACCACAAAATTACCCTCAAACCCAATTCTAAACCAATCAACCTTATACCTTACAAGTTTTCACATTTTCAGAAATTGGAAATTGAGAAAATCACACAAGAACTCCTCAACAAATCCCTGATTCAGCCTAGTACCAGTTGTTATTCCTCACCAGTATTGCTGGTAAAGAAAAAAGATGAAACATGGAGAATGTGCATAGACTATAGGAGGTTGAATGAGGAAACTATCAAGAACAAGTACCCAATACCCCTAATTGATGACTTGTTAGATGAATTGGATGGAGTACATTATTTTTCCAAGTTGGATCTGAGATCTGGATATCATCAGATCAGGATGAGTGAAGAAGATGTGTTCAAAACTGCATTTCAGACCCATGAAGGATTATTTGAGTTCCAAGTGATGCCCTTTGGTCTCACTAATGCCCCTGCCACATTTCAAGCATTGATGAACACAGTTTTTAAGCCATATTTAAGAAAATTTGTATTAGTGTTTTTTGATGATATATTGGTTTATAGTAGAGATTTGGAGTCACATAAGAAACACCTGCAAACTGTACTCCAAACTTTATTAGAAAATCAACTCTTTGTGAAGAAGTCCAAGTGTGACTTTGGGGTGCATAGGGTAGAATACCTAGGGCATATCATTTCTAGGGAAGGGGTAGCCACAGACCCAAAGAAAATTGATGCTATGTTAAGTTGGAAAAATCCAAAAAATGTGAAAGAATTGAGGGGATTCCTAGGTCTTACTGGATACTATAGGAAGTTTGTAAGGGGTTATGGGGTAATATCTAGACCACTAACAGATCTTTTGAAGAAAAATTATTTTAGGTGGAATGAGGAGGCACAAAAGGCTTTTGATCAACTGAAGCAAGCTATGGTGACAGCTCCAGTTCTCAAGTTACCAGATTTTCAAAAGCCATTTGTAGTGGAGACTGATACTAGCCATGATGGGATTGGTGCTGTCCTAATGCAGGATAGAAGACCCATAGCATACATGAGTAAGAAACTGGGTGTGAAGAACTAGTCCTTATCAACTTATGAAAAAGAGTTGTTGGCTTTATACACAGCAGTCACCAAGTGGAAGCACTACCTGTTGGGCAATGAATTCACTATAAAAACTGACCAAATAAGCTTGAAGTACTTGCTAGAACAGAAAGTCAATACCCCTATGCAACACAAAGGTTTGAGCAAGTTATTGGGTCTTAATTACAAAATTGAGTATAAGAAAGGGGTGGAAAATAAAGTGGCTGATGCATTGTCAAGAAAGGAGGGGCAAAATGGTAAAAAGGAGGAAATAAGTGTTGAAATTGAGAAGGAGGGACAGAAAAATCAGAAGAATGAGGACACAAGTAAGAGATGAAGAAGGAGGGTTGGTAATGGTGAGTAAATTAATTCCTCAATGGGTGGAGGATATCAAAACTAGCTATGAAGGAGATGTCTGGATTGAGAATTTGAAGAAGAAAATACAAGGGGTTGAAGGGGATGACTCAGCTCACAACTTGTCAGAACATCAAGGTATTGTGAGATACAAGGATAGAATCTGTGTGGACACTCAAGGGGGGTGGAGGCAACAGGTTCTGAGAGAGTTACATGACTCTGCCTTGGGTGGGCATTCTGGAGTGACTGCTACCTATCAAAGAGCCAAGAGGAATTTTTATTGGCCATTAATGAAGGAAAGTGTGCATCAGTTTGTTCAACATTGTCCAAACTGTCAATTAAACAAGGCTGAGCACACTGCTGCTCCTGGGCTGTTGCAACCTTTACCCATACCAGTAGAAGCCTGGACAAGTGTGGGAATGGATTTCATCACAGGTTTGCCTAAATCCAAAGGTTTTGAAGTGATTTTGGTGGTTGTAGATAGATTGACCAAATACTCTCATTTTATTGGGCTTGTACATCCTTTTGGTGCAGCCACTGTAGCCCAAGCTTTTATGGATCACATCTATAAACTCCATGGTTTACCAGTAAACATAGTATTTGATAGAGATCCAATCTTTACAAGCCAATTTTGGAAAGAATTAATGCTGAAATTAGGAGTGCAGCTGAATATGAGTACAGCCTATCATCCTCAGTCTGATGGTCAAACCGAGAAAGTTAATCAGTGTTTGGAGCAGTATTTGAGAGCTATGGTGTATGACAAGCAGAATAAATGGGGTAATTACCTATCTCTAGCAGAATGGTGGTACAACACCAATTGGCACAATGCTACCAAAATTTCACCATTTGAGGCCTTGCATGGTTATCCTCCTCCTTTACTGGCATTGGGAAGTGCATCCAAGAGCCAAGTTGAATCAGTCAATGTGTTTTTGAGAGACAGACAAGCAGTTCTCACGCAACTGAAGGCCAATTTAAAGAAAGCTCAAAATCGCATGAAGAAGAATGATGATAGGCATCGGAGTGAACGAAATTTCACTCAAGGGGATTGGGTGTATCTCAAGCTACCTTATCACCAAGTCACAGTAGGAGGCATGAGAAACCAGAAACTAAGCTCCAAGTACTATGGCCCATTTGAAATACTGAAACGGGTCGGTACTGTTGCTTACCATTTAAACCTACCTCCGGGGTCTCTCATACACCCAGTCTTTCATGTGTCCCAATTAAAAGCTAAAGTGGGAGATGCTCACATACCTTCTCCGACATTGCCCATAGGAATCCCAAGTCCTAATTTGAATAAGGAACCACAATTGATATTGGGGCGGAGGATGGTTAAACGGCACAATGTTGCTCAACTGCAATTACTAGTGCAATGGAAGAATCAATCTCGGGACGATGCCACCTGGGAAGATTATGAAGAAATAGCACTGCACTTTCCTGATTTTATTCGTGAGGACACGAATTTTCTTAAGGAGGGGGAATTGCTACGAGAGGTAGGCGATTTGGGGATAACCGTTGAGGAAGAAGAATTTAAAACGGGGAACAGTGCGCTAGGCAGGAGGGGTAAGCGAATGGGGCAGGTTTCACTTAAAGATACGATCGCTGACATTGGGTCCCTCGTGAAAGAAGACAGACCGAGCGATAACAAGAGAAGTAAACCTGACAATGAAGACCCACAAAATTCAATTTCTCTATTTCGTCGTTCTTTTCCGGGCTTTACTTCTGTTTTTGCTTTCGTTATTCTTCTCTTTTGATTTTTTTTACAGTGAAACTTTACTATTTGGGTGAATGGTATCCGTGGTAAATTAAGCAAACTTTAAGGTCTTTCGTTCATTGTTTGACACATAATTAAATTCTCTCCCTTGATTGTCTCTCTCTCTCTCTCTCTCTCTTTTTGATAAGTTCTTCCTTGATTGTCATCAACAAAATTCAATTCACAATCATATCATTTATTTTTTATTCTATTAAAATGAATTAAATTTTGTCAGATCCTAAATCTGACTAGGCTTAGAACTACGTGAATTGAACACAAACAGAGAACAATCAAACAATTTTATTGAAATTCAATGAAAAATGGGGATACATGGCACAAGGCCAAAACGTAGCTAGAACACACATTTTTCAATAGCATAGTCTAATCTAAACTAGTTATGCTTACTGCCTATTTATAGGCGAAAAGAAAATATAAAATCTAATGAATGGATTCTGTTATTGATTGTCAGATTGACACATCAGCTCAGACCCGACCCATTTCGCTCTAGTTCCACGTCAGGGATGTGACAATCCCTCCCCCTTCAAACCAATCTCGTCCTTGAGATTTAATTTCAGTTTGCTTCGCACAATTTGGAGGTTAAACTCTTCACTGGGATGTTCAGTTTGAGGCGTAGATGTCTGTAGCACCTGATTTGACCTCTCGTTCTTGACTGATGCTGCCATTCTCTGAATTCCTTTTTCCTGTTGACTTAATTCGCCCACTCCCTCCTCTGGCTTCGTCCTGGCATTATATACTTCACACCTTTGGTACCAATTGAAGCAAGGTCTATTGTTATGTACCCTTTTGAGAAACTGGTATTGAATCCAAATCTTGATATTCTTCACATGAGGTGCAGTCGAGACAGGATCTTCCAAACTGTTGTCCCTAGGTTCATCAAGAAGCCTTCTTGTACCAGTCCTCATGCCGGTATCAGATTTACGCCTTCTCCTCTTGGTTTTGCTTTTTAGCCGGAATGTGCTTTTCTTGTACCTATCTTAAAAAAATAGTAAAAAAATTTCAAAAAAAATATAAAATTTGGTCTCCAGGCATATTTTATTATGAAGATCATGTTGAACGGTTCGGATCGACTATTCAGACTTTGAAAATAAAGATAAAGGAGATAAAAAAAATTGGGAGCAAATGAGAGCATAGAAATTTGGGTGCATTTGAACCCTCCTCATTTTTAAAAATAGTTAACAGTTATTTAGAAACTCATTTGTGTTGCTGAGATGTACAAGAGAAATTATTTATTTATCAAATACATAACACTTCTGCAACTAATTTCGACAAAAGAACATAACTGGGAAAAAAAATTATTGCAGCTATTTTTCAAATACGACCATGCAAGCATGCAGCACACCCCAACGTTTAAGAACATTTAAAGAGCGTCATGTGTTGACGTAATAGATTTCCAGCTTCACTATCTGTTTAGTGACTTTATTCTCTGTATTTTTTAATAATTATTTATGGCCCCGCAACACGAAGAGGATAGAGTTAACTTTTCTCATTAAGTCCCTCTAACTTCTCAAAATTATAAACACTTCTTAGAAGAGGAGTAATGCATATATCTCACGTTACGAATTTTTTAGAACCAGTTAGTTTTTTTTTTTTTTCAATAATATCCGTATTATCTTGGTGATCACATTGAGCAAATTTTACAGCAGGTTCAATCATTTTTTTTTTTGCTGTCTTTCCATTGAACCCTACAAATATGATGAATATGGTTGACTATTCAAACAATTGTTTTATTTTTATTAACCAAGTGATATTTCATGCGACAATACATAAAAAGTGGGACCATATAGAGCGTCGAATAAATCTAATAGCAAAGCAAAAAAAGAATTATGAACAGATTTATTTCATTGTTTGTCCATCAAGTGACTCAATGAATTTATAAGATTCATCGTGCTATTAGCATAATTCAAATACAAAAGACTAGATATCTTATAATGTGCATCAGTCCCATATTAATTTGTCATTATTAGGCCACATTAATTAAAATTTATGCAAAATGTTCAGGAAGAAAAATGCAATAATACATAAAAAAAATTGTATCAAACATCCAAATTAGTGTAGAAATTAGTCCTTACAACATAATAACAAAATGCAATAGAGCTGGTATAAACTAGCCAGTGTTTAGTAATTAGTGCCAGGCAAACAATTGGCTTGAGCCTGCCTTGTTCTGTGATTCTTTGCCCGGCCGATTCATTTCTCGACATTAAAACTCGACTTGATTTGTAAAGTAAGACATTCTAGGGATACACCAGTGCCTGCTCGGGCTGACCATGTGAGTTCTCCATTTGTTCTCTTTTTCTTTCTTCATTTTTTCTTATTCTACAAAACTCTCAATCGATTTTCTGGGAGGAATCATTATGATTACACCAAACTCTTATTGGGTACATCTCAGCGTTTTCTATTACTTCTCTAAGTGCCTCTTTCCCCCGATAGCAAAGCAGCTGTAACATGTACAAATGAATGAACCCACATCAATGTAAGTCCTATAAAAACAGTTAAAACTTCCACCAATTTTCACATGCACAAACTACCCCTCATCCAAGATAGTTTCTAAGCGGGCCAAGCAGCAATGGTACAGCTAGGTAAGTTTGTCCAATTGTCCCATATCAATCAGGTTTCGTAAAAAGTGAGCAAGGATCAGTACTAAAATGTTTACTGAATTATGGACAAATGAGCAAGGGTCTTCGCACATTACTCGACGAATGCGAGGGGCAAGGAAGCTAGTCGAGAAACACAGGATTTGTTTAGGTAGCTGGAATGTAGGGTCCTTAACGAGGAAGTTAAGAGAGATACCTGATGCTGCGATTAGGAGACGTGTGAATAACTTATGCGTTCACGAGTAAATGGATGGGCCAGAAGGCAAAGGAGATGGAGAATACAAGCTTCAAGCTGTGGTACACGGGAAAAGAACGAAACAAGAATGGGGCGGGCATCTTAATTGATAAGAGCCTCAAGAACAAAGTTGTCGACGTCAAGAGACAAGGAGATAGGATCATTCTAGTCAAGCTAGTGGTTGGTGATTATGGTATGTTATTAGTGCGTATGCCCCACAAGTAGGTCTAAGTGAGGTCGACAAGAGGAAGTTTTGGGAAGATCTAGATGGCATGATTAGAGGTGTGCCTAGTAGTGAGAAACTTTTCATAGGAGGAGACTTTAACAGACATGTGGGTACGACTAGCGGGGGGTTTGAGAGGGTGCATGGAGGTTTTGGATATGACGATAGAAACCAAGAAAGAGAAGACATTACTGTAGCCTATGACCTCATGATAGCCAACACCTTCTTTAGAAAAAGACAATCCCATCTAGTTACCTTCAGTAGTGGCCAACACTCTAGCCAAATCAATTAAGGATAAACGAGCTTGCGTACATTGTAAGGTTATACCTGGAGAGTGTCGTCCCACAACATCAGCTGATGGTATCTGATTTCTATCTTCGGACAAAATTACGGGGATGAAGTGGTGGAAGCTCAAAGGGGAAACCTCACGCGTTTTTAGGGATAAGATGATTGAAGAAGGAACATGGAACGTAGAAGGACAAGCAAATGACATGTGGGAGGAGATGACAACTCGCATTCGGAAGGTGGCTACGGAGGTGTTTGGTGTGACAAGAGGAAATCAACACGAACCTAAATATACTTGGTGGTGGAACAACGACGTGCAAAATGCTATCAAAGAGAAGAAATAACGCTACAAAGGCTTGCATCATCACAGAAGTGAGGACAATATCCAAATGTACAAAGCGACAAAAAAAAACAAGAGAGCTGTGTGTGAAGCGAGCTATACGAGAAGCTAAGTACGAAGGAGGATGAAAAGAACATCTATAAGATAGCTACGCTCGGCGAAGAAAGACGAGAGACTTCGACCAAGTTAAATGCATCAAGGACGAGAATAATGGACTTTTGGTGAAGGACAATGAGATAAAGAACAAACGGAGGGAATATTTCGACAAGCTATTTAATGGACAGGATGATAGCACCACGATCAAGTTGGATGACTCTTTTGATGACACCAACAAATAATTTGTTCAGAGAGTTCAAGAGTCTGAGGTAAAGGAGGCGTTAAAAAGGATGAAAACAAGCAAGGCGTTGGGGCATGATAACATCCCATCGAGGTGTGGAGATGTCTTGGAGACGTAGGAATAGCTGGGCTAACTAAGCTATTCAATAGCATTTTCTGATCAAACAAGATGCCTAACGAGTGGAGGAGAAGCATATCAGTACCAATCTTCAAGAATAAAGAAGATATTTAAAGTTGTACAAATTATATAGAAATTAAGCTTATGAGTCATACAATGAAGCTTTGTGAGAGAGTCATTAAACATCGCTTAAGAAGAATGACAAGCGTTACAAAGAACCAATTTGGTTAGAGAGGAAACTCATTGGTTTCACTGTCGCATGCTTTGACACTAGTCACAATATCATCGTACATACCTTGATGAGGGTAACGTACTTTGTTAGGACTTTCTTCTTTTCAAGAGCCCACCACATGATCTTTCTCGGTATTTTGTCATAGCTTTCTTCAAGTCAATAAATACCATGTGTAGATCCTTCTTCTGCTCCCTATATCTCACCATAAGCTATATTGTTAAGAAAATCGCCTCCATGTTCGTCCGCCTCAACGTCTATACAAAGGATTGGTCGACCTCCCAGGTATAGATAGGATTACATCAAGGGTCAACTTTGAGCCCCTACATTTTTGCCCTAGTGGTGGATGAAGTTACAAGGGACATACAAGGAGAGATTCTTTGGTGTATGCTCTTTGCTGATGATGTGGTTCAAATTAACAAGAGTAGAATAGGGATTGTTAGGCAACTGGAGCTGTGGAGACGAACTTTGGAATCGAAGGATTTTAGATTGAGTAGGACTAAAACTGAGTATATGAGGTGTGAGTTCAGGTCAGAAGATGGAGATATCACTTTGGACTGATAGGTAGTACCCAGGAATGACACCTTTCGATATTTGGAGTCGATGTTGCAGAGTGATGGCGATATTGATGAAGATGTGAGCCATAGGATATGAGCGAGATGAGTGAAATGCAGACAAGCATCTGGCATCCTATGTGACAGAAAAGTCCCACAAAAGCTCAAAGACAAGTTCTACATTACGACGATCAGACTTCCAATGTTGTATGGTGTAGAATGTTGGATTACTAAAAGACAACATGTCCATAAGATAAGTGTAGTAAAGATGCATATGTTATAGTGGATCTGTGGACATATAAGACGCAACCAAATTAGAAACGATGATGTGCGTGACAAACTTGAGGTGGTAGCGATTGAAAAGAAGTTCGTCCAACACCGCTTGAGATGGATTGGGCATCTCCAACAGAGGCCTCCCGAGGCACTGGTGCGTACTAGGATTATATATCATATCGAAAACACAAGAAGAGGCAGAAGTCGGCCAAGATTGACATGGGAGGAAGCAGTAACAAAGGACTTGAAGAAATGGAATGTATCCAAAGAGTTGGTTTCGGACAGGAGCGCGTGGAAGTTAGCGATTCATGTACCAGAACGGTGACTTAGGAAATATTGTTTAGGCATGTTTTGGGTAGCATTATAGGCTTTAGGCCATATGAATAGGGATTTGGGGTTAAGGACATAGAGCTTAGGACTATGACCCCTACGATCTATAGTGTAGGCATGATATAGTTAGTATATTATTAGTATTCTATTATTAGTGGTACCATTATTACTATTAATACTACTACTATTACTATTATTACTATTTTATTACTATTTACTTTACCTTGTGACTATAATTGGGTTTCATTTCTAGCCTACCCCAACTTGTTTGGGACTAAAGGCTTGGTGTTGTTGTTGTAACTTGTAATGATATACTAATTCTTGAATTTAATTTAGAAACATACCTCATTAGCATCTTTGAAAACTTCGTCATCAGTTCTCATTGGCCACTTGACTATCCAACATCTGAAAATAACTAATAAAAATTAAAAGGTCTATAAAGTTAACTATTACAACTCATAATTAGAAATTAAAAGAACAAGAAAAATAAATAAGGTACCTCTCTTTACCAAGCCTACGGGCCAATTCTTCAGCTAGGGCCTGACCCGGTTTGTCAGCATCAGTTGCTAGTATTATTCGAGATGCCTATGGAGTTTTACTTCAGAAGTTTAATTAACAATCAAACTTTTTATTTGGGGGGTTAAGTGGGTAAAAAGCCGCTAACAAATATATTTAAAAAAAATAATACAAGGTCCTATCTTGAAACTAATTTATTGGTGAGAACAGTTTTGAATTACACAATTGAGGACTGATTGAGGTTTAATTGAACCTAGACACCATAGGAAAATACACATAATGCCTTGTTTATTGATTATTAGCACCATGCCAAGCATGTGGGACACATGTATCAAACAAATACCTGTTTTACAGTAAAGCTCGGGGAATAAAACAGCTAGACAACTTTGATTGTACTGAAAAAGTATATGTAAAACTTTTTTGTTAGAGAAATTTACCGCTTTCATATACTTCATGCAGTTCCACAAATATTGATACCTAGTATCCTAGCTTAACAAAAACAAAAGATACTATCAGATAATCAGAATTTAACATAAATTTTAAAGAAATAGAGCACGTGTCAGCATGAGGCAAGCGGTCCTAAAATATACACATGATAACTATTGATAATTTCAGGCACATCGGTCCAAGTATACCAATGCATAGTTTTATGTATTTTCAACAAAAATGCTACACATATTCTAAAATTGACCCCAAAACTTTCATACAAATTTTCTATGTCGAACTCCATACCCTTCTCGAGCAACCTTTTTATTTTATTTTTGTGATGGCCCCCATTGTTCAAAATTCTGCATCCACCAGATAATTTTGTACCCAAGCTTCACAAACAGGTGCTAGGTACCAAAATAAAAGGATAGGCCATATAAAGATCAGATACGTGTCACCACGGCAAGCACTCACTAGAGTAGTATGCATAGATTTTTTTTTATTTTTAATTGATAAACAAACCTCCTGTGGAGCAGGGACCTCTTTGTCCGATATACTAAGGGGTGCACCACTGGGTACACTCACACAATTTTTGAAACCAGCCTCCTCCATGGAAAGTTTATCAATCTCCCCCTCTACCTGCATATCAAAACGCAAGAAGAGAACATACAATGAGAATTTCAAGACTGAGATTACAAAACCTTCTAAGCACTAGTACAGTATATTTTTAATGATTCAGTCTTACAATGATGATGTCGCATTCATTTTTAATATCATCAAGTCCATATAATATTTTCTCTGTACCTGCTTCCTGTCATAATTGTGAAAACCCAGATATGTTAGTACCAAAAGGGTTCCAACCAACTCAACCAAAATGTTGTTTTATTGTTTGTCCTGCTTAGTTTTTCCATTATTTACTTGTTAGTTATCAAACCTTCACCATGCTTACCCAGAGCACATAATGGAACAGGCTATAGTAGACAGCTGAGACATCCGACATCAGAAATTGTAAAAATTAAAATAAAATTATAAATGTTTTCTCCAGGTTTGGCTTTACCTATATATAAATTTTTTTACAATTTGAAAATTATTTGATAATCCATCATAAGCCAATAAAACTAAAAGTTACACTCAAATCATTGGATGAATCACCAATACAGCTTTTAAATTGCACTGAATTTTATATCCATCTATCTAAAAGGTGGAGAATGCATTTAGGATTTTAGTTACTTAATTTCAACAACTTTTGATGCTGGCTGTCACAGTTGTCAAATAAGTTTGCTGTCAATATAACCCATCCTAGACACAGTTGCCATCTTCAATTATTTCATACGCGGAATCAGAATGTCAATAATATCATGTCACCTGACTCACCACTAAGGATTTCATAGTCTTCTGAACTTCTGTAATTTAAAAGATCGGAGTAACCATAATTATGATGTACTTAACCCCTAAAGCAAGGCTAAGGGTATAATTGCCATTTTAAATTTCGACCAGAGATGTATCATAGCTTAGGTACATTCTAGACAAGGTTAATTAAAGCCTAAATAAGCTGGGAGAAATTTCGATGAACATGGATTTTTAATGGGAAAATGTCATATTTTGAATTATTAATTGTCTTTTGCTCATAATTCCAATAAACATAGTTATAAGAAAAATTCCAATATACATAACATGCTCTATACAACATAATTGTACAAAAACTAATAAGAAAGAAAAATTACCTGCCAAAATATCTTGGGTAATTGACGGTATTTGCAATTGACAAGAGTCCCACCTCGTCGGTATAAAAAAGCAATAGCAGTCTAGAAAAGAAAAATAAATATTGAAGTACCATAGCAAAAATCGCATTACCTGGTTAGCTTCTTTTCTTGTTAAACACAAAAAAAAAAAAAAAAAAAATAGTTTGTAGTACTTCACCTTGCTGATATTTCATTATAGCTTTTTTGCTTGTTGAAAATAACAAAATCCTAGTAATTCAAGATGCACTTTTGAGTACCAACCCAACTCATACAGTACCGTACCATAATATGTAGTCTGGTGATTATTACATTGGTACTTCCATGTTTGACAAAAGCCAATCCATAAGAAAACAATAACTATCATTTCCAGATACATCGGTGGGAATGACACACACCAATTATTTTTTAACTATTTTCCTCCCTTTAGGGAATGACACATACCAATTGGAGGTCATAATTGACATCTACCCTCTCAGAGAAAAGAATGAGCATGCAAAAATTTCATAGTTTATTTTGCCTGTTCCTGTTATTTCTAGATCTTTCATATATCACAGTAGAAGGAATACATATTGCTAAGATTTAAAATTTCATATACATGTATTTTACAAAAGATAATAAATTGGGTACATTGAGAGTTGAAATTTAGAAGGATAAATTTCATATACATGAATTTTGGAAGGGGAAATACATAGTTTCGAAGTTTTAGAAGGACATGCGTGAAAATTCTGCCTTCAAAAAGTTTTTTGCAAAGACTGCCTAGTAGTTATAAAAACATAAATCCAAGTTGCTAAAGTAAACTACAAAAGGATCATATCTACAGATAGATTCAATGAAAATAGATTCAAGTAAATACTTCATGTGGTACTCTTAGGGGCCTTATTTTAAAGAACAACTAAAGTACATAAATTTTAAATCAACACAATGACTCTTTCTTTGTAAAAAAAAAAAGTCAATTTCTTATCCTTCACAAGGGACTTGCTAGAAATTTTTAGTAATGTTAGAAAACTTGCCTGGAGACGAAAAAAATGGCCCTAAAAGATGAAGTCAAATTGCTAAAGTTGCAAAACAGGCCCACAATGGGGAATCAGATTGCTATAGTTGCAGAAAGCATACCCCTCTTTTAGTTGGCTTTTGCATAACACGATTTCGTCTGAGTGTCTCTCCAGAGATCCCCCGTGTTTTAAAGAATAATAAAAGCTGAGACAATATCCAGACATATTTAAATGAAAATATAACACAAAATAAATATTGAAGTATTAAGTTTGAAAAGAAATGACAAGATTATTTTATTTACTTTTTATTAGATAGAGCAGGTGTTAATAGGACAGCTGAAGGCCAACTATCACAAATTATTGTTAATTAGGCTAAGTTGAGCTAAATTTGGGCTAATTGAATGCTCAGAATTAAGGCACCATAGCAGTCATGTAATAATATTAATCATATCAACCAAAATACTAATCCTTTAGCACACTACCATCTGGTTCATATGGTAGAAGAAACTAATTTCGAACAAAATTCGACCCATTTTATCAGTTGTTTGATACAAAACAGGTGATACAACACACCAATAGCTCTCTGGTACAGCAAATTTCAACAGGCTGGCCTGTATAAATGTAGAACTGAACTATAAGAAAAATCAAACAATATGAAAAAAATTAGAATGGAGGTCAAGCTGGTAGGACTGGTACAGACAACTCAAGGTTTTTATGTACCTCATTACAGAGTGGCTCGAGCTTGAGTTCTTCTTCTGTGATCTTTCTCGGCTGCTTTACAACCTCAGCATTCACTTTTGATGCTCGAGTTTCAGTTGAAACCTTGCTAGCATAGGCCTGCATATGAAATAAAGAAAACAAACAACAAAATCAGTTGGTAAAATAAAAAAAAAACATTTATTTCATTTGTAAAGCATCACCTGCATTCTCAGTAGCTTCAGTACTGCTGCCCTCCCATGACTATGCCACTATTTTCTCTCCAAGTTATAGTACTGGTAATAACTATTCAACTGGTAGTTGTAACAGTAACAAACTATTTGAACCAAGCCTATCCCCAGTCCCCGCAATTTTACTCTTCTGTCAACTTTACCATCATCTAAATTCCTGAATAAATTACACAAAGGACCTTAAAAGTATTGGTTTGCCATTTTGCTCCGAAACACTCATTATGCACCATTTTGGTAATTTCCATCATATTTGATGTCATAAAATTGAACCCTAGTCAAAGCATTTGTCCAATGGTAAATGATGGATCGATGGCAAGAATCGAATGGTCCAAATTGGATATGAAGAACAAAACAAAAAATCAGCATGTTGGCCAATTACGAATTTCAATAGGAGCTAGACGTACCTGCACATAACCTGCCCAGCCACATTGGGTCCTAAAGCATTTCCACACAGCTGAATGCCTTTCTCAAAGAAAAACAAAAGTTTGTTAGTGAAAGAGTAACATTACAGATATGCATAATTAATATACAATTATATATGTAACAAAAGAAATATCAAAATTATGCCCAATTTCCAGTAAAAAAAAACAGAAGTTGAAGCTTCATTTCTAGTCTATCCCACTTCAAAGTTCAAACCCATTTAACCAGAAAAGTATGAGTAATGACTTGGTTGATGTGTGGGTCCCAATTTGATCAGCTGATATTGTTTAAGGTATAAGGTTCAATGACCTAACTCACAATAAAGGCCATGGACCACACTAGGCAGCAACAAGAGCTTCGGGGGGGATATTAATTTTCATCAAAAAAGGAAAATAGTAACAAGTTAAGGTACCCTTTACTGTGGATGTGTAAAAAGAGGCTCTTCACCTTTGAACCCCCTCCAAGACACTGTTCAAAAAATGATAAAAAAAAGTCACAATTCACAATGATAAAAAAGTATAACAAATACTGGAACTTAAGTTTTGTAATTCCCTGGTATAGTGTGCAAAAGTGCAGGATATATACAATAAGATGCATTCATTTAAAATATGTTAAAGTTGTTCTTGATTGAAATTTAATACAAGCCAGTTCTTGAATTGCTATACACTGGTACAACCTGGTCTTGGAACAGAGATGAACTCTGGTTTGACAAAATCTTTCATGAGACTGTTCAAATACAGTACCTATGCTGTTGCAGTGATGGTACACAGAAGCCGCACAGATTAAATGGTACTGGCATGTGGTATACTAGTTGCAACCTGCAACAGCTAATTATTCTATTATTTCACAGAAAGACATACACAGGTTGTTTTTTGTAGATTTCAAATAACACAACTACACAAATACTATACTCAGTATACATCATCAGTACAGGTTTATACTGGCAAGTACCTGAGAGCATTCGAGGTGAACGTACTGGCCAGGCCCAGGCTTATCTGAAACAAGCTGAATTCCAGCCTTGTATATCTTCTCTGTCAATAAAATCAGCCTTTCTTGCAATTCATTTTCTCTTTTTCCCTCTAATGTTGCAGGAAAACCCATAGGAACAAAAAGTATATATTAAAACTGATTTTAACAATTACCACCAAGGGCAAACAAGCATATAACAAGCAAGGGTGAAAGAAAAACTCAACAGAAAAGATTACCGCTTCTCGAAGGTACTACTGATTGGACTTCTATAAAACACACAAGAAAAAAAATTATGTTAGAAGACAACGATACATCATGTTTGTAGTGTCATTTTCAAAAGGCAAATTCACTAATTGTGGCTGTCATTTTTTAAGTGAAAACATAAGATTATGAGTACAAATTGGTAATGCTTCAAAAGAGTTTTATGGAACCATGTACAATACCTTTTAGACCCTACAATATAGTACACCTAATGCACCCTTATCTAACATCATTATCTTTATCATTCGAAAACAAAACTACCTGACTTCCACTCAATTCATAGAAGTTTACCTTGCCCTCTTAACCCCTTTAAATAGATAGACCAAGGAAAAAAAAAGGAATTTTACTTGCTTTCATACTAAGCAAAGGTGAGGGAAGGTAGTTTGCCAATCTCATTATAAATTGCAGTTTCGATGAGCACATTCTGTTTCTAATTGAAAATGAGATACTTCATGACTCGAAGGAGAACCATAATTTTGGCCTCATAAAATTAAGAGATTTTGTTTAATTTCAGATTTGAACCTGCATACCAGATCCCTGAGTAGGCTCTTCATGATCTAACAAAAAGTTAAATTATGTAAAAGATCATAATTAAACACAACCATGAATTGCTAGATAATAATAAAATAAAGTTAAAATTTTAATTGGAAAAGTTTTTACCTGATACTGGCAGTGCCACAGTAGGAACTACATTAAAAGAAAGAAAACAAAATTTACAAAAAGTTACCCAGAATTATGAAAACATTTAATTCAATCTTTGTCACCTAAATGTGCTTTCGAGTTTCCATCCAATGTTCGTTATACTTAGGTTATTAGAATAGCAAACAACTCAAAAATTGCTACAACGGAATAAAAACTTGAAAAACAAAATTGAAAAAAGCATGGAAATAATGATCAGGGAGTACTTTCACATTTATCCTTAAATTTCATATTAAATACCTTCTCGCTGAGACACAACTGAGCGAACTGACAGAGACTGCGTGTGCTTCACACAATTTAGTAGAATGTTGGGTATGGATTCGGTTCGGTTTACCGAGATGAGGCTCGTGTTAACTGCAAAATCATCACATTAGATGAGACTAGCCAAATATATACCCGACGATTAGAATTTCTATAGCGATAATTAAGGCAAAAAAAACAACGGGAAAAATGTAGACGAGCTTATAGCTCCTTACCAGTTCTGCAAGGCAAAACAGGATAAAAGAAAAGAGACCTAAGTTGCTCCATGCTTTGTAAAAGAAATACAGAATTGGGTTTTGGTTGAGAGTGACGAGAGAGAGAGGCGCTTGATACAGTAGAGGTGTTGGAAGAAAGCAAAAGAAGCGAATAGTCGGGACAAGGCACGAGCGACGTATTGTTCCGTAGATAGGATACGAACGGATCGGGTACGAACGGAAGAAAGAGAACGCGGGTAGGGTGCGAACGGATCGGGCACGGTTAGCTAAATCCTCCTATTCATATTCGTTATTTATTAAAATCGAGTATCGTATGAATCATATTCGTTTGAGAGCATCTACAACAGTGATTATTTTTTAATTGTTAATATAACTATTGAGATGTTATGCAATTTTTATATTAATAAATTTTTTTTAAAAGAAAATATTTGTTTAATGACAAGCTGGCTAATTAATTATAGCGCTCTGCTGCTCTTTCTCTATTTTAATTACCTAATGTGGCGTTAATTGCAATTATAATTAATTGCTAAGATTAAGTGATTTAGAAATTATAAGTCTCTTTAATTGCTAAATTTAGTGACGTAGCCAATTTTAATTGCTAAACGTTTTGTGAAATGGAGATGCTCTGAACGCTTAACAAAGATTTAATTGGTTTATTTTTAATTATTATTGATTATAATTTTTTAAGTTATGCATGTAATCCAAATATAATAAATTGGTTGACCCGTTTACACCCGCCCTAGCCAAACATTTGAGACTGCGTATCCTCTGAGATATCTCAACTTTTGCGTGACCAACGTGCCTGGTGTCTATTAAAGACAGCGCAGGGACGGTGCTATTTGTGCTTTGAGATTCGTGCAGAACGTATTTGAACGTTTGAAATTTTTCAGAAAAAAAACTCAGAAGTTTGAGATAAGGATGCGAATTCTACTTTCGTTCCGGTAATTCTCAACTCCCAAGGTAATTCTCGAATCTCGACTTGGGTTGAAGGAATGTGGCCCGATGCTAACTTTTGAGGGTTTATGTAAATTGGAAGTAGTATTTGCTTGTGATGGTTTTTCATGATTATAATTTGTTATCATGTTTATGACACAAATAATGTAATGGTGCTGATATGTTTTAATGAATACCTACAGGCTTTAGTAAAAAAAAATGTGTGCTTGTTTCTGGTGCACTTGCGGTAATGCAAAATGTTTCGGTTTGAACCGGACAAATCGAAATTTACTTCGTTTGTTTGGTTCGGTTCGGTTCTATTTTTAAAAGCCAAAAAAAGTTTGGTTTGAATATGAAACTTCTGTTTCAACCAAACTGACCGTTTGAACACCCTAGTTAGAGACTTAGATATGTTGTAAAAAAATTAGTTGTAATAATTAGAACTATAATTTTGTTTTCACCGAAATCCATTAAATTAGACTGAATGCTTAACAAATGAAGGTTGAATTTCAATTAAATTGATTACAATTGATAAGTTATGCATTTAATTTACTGTTAGCAAACTGTAATAATTAATTTGGTTGACCCATTTATAAAGCCATACTTTCGCTCCGGTAATTCTCAACCCCAGCCATACTTTAGTTTTTATTTTATTATATTTTTGTTAGATTATATAGCTTGTCTATTTATTTGATAATTATCTGTTATTTATTAGTTGCTTGTTAACTTTAATTTTTGAGGCAGTTTTATAAATTATTACTAATTAATCCGGCTACTATGTCAATGTCGGCATTTCAGCCTACGAGCTAAATAGCCTCCTAACAAGCCGAATTTTTTTTTTTTTTACCACTGTCAAAATTCGTTTTAAATTAAAAACCATCCGAGACTGTTTTTGTAAAAAAATACCACCCCCGCACAAGCATTTCGCGCACCAGCCTGGTTGGGTCCGCACAAGAGTTTTGCACACCGGAGTGGTCCGCACAAGAGTTTCGCGCACCGGGTCTGCACAGGAATTTCACGCACCGACAGGTCCGCACAACCCTTTTGCGCACCAGATTTTACCCCACCCCACAGCTGGAGCGCCCCACAGCCCACAACACAGGTAAATTTTTTTTTATTTTAAATTTGTAGTTTAGTTTAATTTAGATAATGTAGTTTAGTTTGTAAATTAGTTTAGATAATGTAGTTGTAAAATAATAAAGAGGTTGGGAGATCGATTCCGGTTAGTTTGGACCCGACTAGAGCTAGTGGATGGAACCCGAGGACGTCCCCAGTCAGGTTGGGAGCGACTAGGTCCAGCCCCTACAGATGAGGACCGACTAGTACTCCCCAAAGTTAGGACCCGGACAGGACTCGTCACAGATTGCTCACGAACCCGACCCTGGGTCATTTGCGACATAGGTCTGGTGTTCTGTTTGGGGTTATTTCCGGTGTTCTTATTTGGGTACGTCTGGGGTTCTGTCTGGGGTTGGCTACAACATATAACTCCAGGAACTTGAAAGGAGTGGTTAAATTCATTGTCATTTGGGTATACAACCCCCAGCTATTATCGTCTTGTACTGGGAGCTGTTGGAACCAGGTTTGGTTGCCTTGACCAATATTGATCCTTGCGGAAATTACCAGTTCATAATAATTCGGATCAATACCAACTTGCTGGTACACTTCTCTAGTTATACCTCTAAAATCTAAATCTGGCATGATATTGAATATTTTCGAAGGTACTGTAATAAGCACCATTTGGCCTGTGTAAAACTTCACCACTAAAATAACAAGCAATTCCAATCATAATTGGTTGAATTGAACAAACCTAACAATTAATAAATTTACTGTTCATTTTAAAAATAATGTAAAAAAAATAATTTCAAAATTAACATAAAATAATAATTTAAAAAATAAGGGACTAAAGAGAAAAATCCTCACAGTTAATTGCTGAGCTCTCTGCTGCCTTTGTTGGTGTTGTGGAATGGAAACAGTAGTAAAAAACATCTCTTTATACACTTTTAGCTTGGTGCGCTAGGGGAATCTTCGAAACAGTGGGTGCGGCAAAGGGTGGTGTGGATCTAACTTGGGTGCGCCAAAGGGTGGTGCGGATCCGAAATGGGTGTGCAAAAGGGTTGTGCAGACCCGTCGGTGCGCGAAATTCCTACAGACCCCGTGCGCGAAACGCTTGTGCGGACCCACTCCGGTGCGCGAAATGCTTGTGCAGACCCAACCAAGCTGGTGCAGGAAATGCTTGTGCGGGGGTGGTATTTTTTTACAAAACCAGCGCCGGGTGGTTTTTAATTTAAAACGAATTTTGACCGTGGTAAAAAAAAAAATTTCGGCCTAACAAGTATTTATTACACAGTTAAATAAGTACATGCAGTATTTATTACACAGTGCTAGTACATCAGAATTTTCTAAACAGTACTTGTATATTTGTACTTATTTCCATCGTAGCATAGCACTAAAAGAAAATTCCAAACAGAAAAATAAAAGAAATTAAACAAGTATTAAACTAGAGTAGCAGCTAGCTTATGCCAAGTACTGTCAAACTTTTATTAATCTCCTAAAAAAGATGGAAGCACTCAAGCACTCTTAATTAGCTGACTTCCAACGAACACGGATAATAGGTACGTGCTGAACTTTGTGGTAATCATCGCCTTGTTCTTTGATTCTTTCAGCGATCATATGACTATGGTAAACCATCACTTCCTTGAGCTTTAGTAAATCCTTCATGCCATCTGGAATCATTTTCATGCTCTTGCACTGCCAGAAGTACAACTTAACAAGCTCTGGCATCACCAAATTTTCAATCCTCCACTCCTCCAACCTATCCAAACTAAGGTGAAGCTCTGTAAGACCTTGGAAACCATTTTCAGGGAAAACAAGGGTTTCGCCATGATAAGAGGAATATTCAAGTTTAAGAAACGAAAGCCTCAGAAATTTTGCAAGCTTGAAGACAAACTCCTGGCAAATTTCTGAGTGCCGCAATATGAGCTTAGTGAGGTTAGGCAAGGTAGAGGAATTGCTATGCATGCTACCTTGCTCTTGCACCTTCTCCAGTCTCCCATCAATTTCCAAGCTCTGGAGGCGGCGCAAGATTGAGATATTGAATATGCGCAAAGGAACGGATGCTCCTTTTGAGCATTTCAATTTCAAGTGCGCAAGCAACTCCAATTTCCTTAGGGCAACTAGAAGTGCTTCCGAATGTGAATTCGAGAGCCCCTCAAGCTCCAACGATCGAAGATTGTTAGCCTTCTCTAAAAGAGCAGTGTCCCAGCTAGAACAATCAACGCCATGAAGTGTTTGTAGGTTCTCTTTGGTCTTCATAGATCTAGGGGGTTTGATCTTATGTGCTAAAATGTGCCTTAATGTAGGGATATCCCAAAATGCCTCACCAACGTTTTTTGCATCAGTATCTTGAACATCAAAAGTTTGGAGGTAAATGAGATTACAAATTGAAGTGGGTAGTTGTTTTAATCCACACTTCTTAACACCTAAGTACCTTAAGTGAATCATGCCCCCAACTTCATTAGGTAAGCTTTCTAACGGTAGGCCTTTTAGGTCAATAACTCGAAGGAATTTGGAAGCATGGAAGAACCTTATAGTATGGTGTTTCTGGTTGGTTTGAGGAGCTGATACTTCGGTGTTATCCTGCTTCTTAGAAAAATCACATATGAGGGAACGTAATTTTGGGAATGAGTTACTAAGCGGCACATACTTGTCAGTTTGATTGTGGACTGAGAGGCGGCGCACTGTGGATGGGGCAATGACATCGACACTGTCATGGATTTCAAAAAAGTTGGCCTCCTGAGATTCTGATTGCACAAAAGCATGAACCGGACCATGGATAACCACTGATTCAACATCTCCTTGAGCATCCTTGTACACTAGTTGGACCAAGCACCGTGAGACCAGCTCCTTCAAGTGCTGTTGTGCAATCTCCTCCAGAGTTCTCCCTTTCTTTGGTTTAATAAATCCCTCTGAAATCCACAAACGTACCAATTTGTGGTCGTTATGCAGCTTGGTTTCCGGAAGTGCACCGAGGTACAAGAAGCATGACTTGAGGCTGTGAGGAAGGTCGTCGAAGCTCATAGCCAATATACGGCCGAGAGCGTTTACTCTCTTTCGATCTTTCAACTGCTCGAATACAGAGTCCCACTCAGCTTGTGACTCTTTCGATCTTAGAAGACCGGCAAGAATTACAATAGCCAAAGGAAAACCTTGTGTTAGAGTAAACACATCTTTCCCATAGGTGGTTTTCTCAAACCAACTTGGGTAACCATGCATCCCAAAAACTCTATTAAGGAACAATCTCTCGCTCTTTCCCTCATCAAGAGGATCAATCTTGAGTGGCGGAAGGGAAGGGTCCACAAAATTCTCCACCCCTTCACAATTTGATTGCATTATTATTAGCACTCTACTCCCATTTCTAACATCAGGCAATGTTGCTTTTATGCTATTCCAGTCGACAATGCTTGCCATACCATCAAGAACCACTAGATAGTAGATACCAACCACGATCTAATTCATCCAACAGCATATCACTAATGTCCTTTCCTGCATTGCTTTGGACATTCTTCTCATGGGGTACTTGGCTTTTAACCTTCTTGTGAATTTTACCAAGGATTTCGGTAACTCGATATTTTGGGGGCAAGAGTGACCAACTGCGTATTTCAAAGTGCTTCTGAACCTCTTCACAATCAAAGATTTTTCTAGCGAGTTTTGTCTTTCCAGTACCCCTCTCTCCTATAATAGAGATGATAGCTCGGGAGTCTGTACCAGGACCAATAAGCAGCTTCTTTAGTGTTTCTTCGTAACCATCAAAACCAATCATGTCTTCCTCCAAGTTATCCCTGTTTTAATTAGTGCATTTAAAGAATTTCTTTTAGAGTCTATAAGCGAAACATATGTCCAGCATTATTTGGTGTTATTTGTGTTAACCAACTCTTAGAAAAATAAAACCTATACAAGATAAAAAATAATCTTCAGATCAACTCAGTGCAGGAACTATGTTTTGAACTTACAACTTCCATGCGGAAGACAGTTTTTTAATTAATTAACGTTTTCACTGCCCTAAATTAAAAATACTCAGTGCAGGCTATGTCTTCCGTGCAAAAGATATTACAGGTTTATGAAAAAAAATCGAAAGTCTTTCCTTTACTAAAACATACCATGCAGCGAGATTTGTGGTTGAAGAGGATGTCCAAACAGAGGAAGGTTCCCCGAGGCTCTGGATGTTGTAATCGTCTTTGTTTTTGGAGATGTCTATCAGCCTTTGTTCTATTTTATTCATCCTCTTTGACAGATCATCCAATATGCAGAGCTGCAAAATTCCCAAGCTTAATTAGTTTAATGACAAAAATAAGGTATTCAAAATTATAACTAATCAAAATTTTGTACAATCAAGCAATCAAACAACTGAATTATAAATCAGTTAGTTGCTCTTGTAAATTATTAGTCTTAGAAAGATATCTAATTTAATAGGTCGATGTAAGGTAATAATAAAAGAAAGAGAATAGAAGAAATGCTAGAATAATTGTATTATTGATTTCAGTATTTGCATTTTATTACATCATTAATGAAAATGCTATGCTTATATAACCTGATTTGGTTAGATAGTATATGGAAGAAAATATGCCAGCACATTTGTGCTCAACTATTCTGAAATAGTATGCCAGTAAACTTGTCTCTAGTGCAATCAACAATTGCAGTGTCCAGTTGTGGATCAATAGGTAACAAGAGGAAGTGAATTTACGATGAAATTTTGATAAACAACAAATTACTGAATTATGTATTTTGTGGATTCTTCAAAATCCACAACTTTTAAAATATTTTAATAATATATCTTTAATTGGGTATTTCATCAGCCTCCTACATAGAATTTTACTTACGATCTTTCAATTTAATTAAAATCATAGACATAGACATATAGCTATGCCTATTTGTTTCCCGAGTAGTGTTCAAATAAAGTATTTAGTGAAATATCCAACATAAATTGCCCCAAAAAAGAAAGAGAAACGCCATTATTGTCGAATGTTACCTAAGTAAAGGGGTGGGTGAGCCACTTAAAGCAGGCGTTCCACCACGACATCTCCATCTCGGCCAGAAACGTCTTGCGAAAATAGTCGTCGAGAACATCCTCCACCTGGAAGGCCACATCACGCGTCTGCCGGACCCAGACGGCGACGAACGGGTTCTCCTTTGATCGCCGCTTCTGATCGGCATCCCTGACAAAAGTCTGTAGCCATTCGAGCCTGTCGTTGAGGACCATTATCCTGTCACCCACCTCCGCCAACGCCTCAGCCTCCTTCACTGCATACTCCTTCACCGCATCTACCACAAAGCTCACAACGCACTCGCTCATCTCTCACTCTCTCTCTCTCTCTCACCCACAGAAGAGGGAATTAAGTAAGAGGAGGTTGACAATTAATGAATTCATGTCACCAAAGGTACCTCAAATTGTGAGATTGAATTCGGGTCAATCTGATCTGTTTTGACACAAATATTAAAGAGATCATCGTCCGGATCTAAACTCAAAATTTGAGTTACTTCAGCGAAATGGACTCACAAGACACAAAGTAGGTAGGTATCGACCGGATTTTTCATGCTCATTTTTTTTTTATTCTGGTTTTTTTTTTTTTGAGTAAAAACCCGTAGGTGATTATTCTGGTATTATGCTGTAAGACTTCTAATTGTGTAATTTCAGATGGACGGAAAAAAATAATAAAAAGCACTTGAGACGTGAATTTATAGTTATCTTTAATTCATTTGGAGGAGCCTGTATTGTGGTGCGTAAAATTACAAGTTACTAAATTACAAGCTTTTGGGTTTAGTAACCACTTTTGGTTTATATGGACCATCTTATAAAAAATATATTTTTTTTAATTTATTAATAAAAATATCTTTTTGAGACTTAATTGTACACCCTCCTTTATCCGATTTTTTTATTAATCGAAATTAAATAAAAAAAATATCGTTAAAGATGAAAGGTTTGCGGAAAATTCAAAAAATGAGTAGAACGGGTCGGTTTAACCCGTCTCACCAGACGGATCATTTTAACCCATCCCACTTAATCCGTCCATTTAACCATCTAAACAAACCAAGCAGCAAAAAAAAAATCCGGGACAGATTAAACCAACCCGTCCGGCAAAAAAAAAAACCACAAGATTTGCGGGACTTGTTCGCTTCTGGTATGGGATAATCGTTAACCATCCCATGTTTTTTCTTTTTTTTTTGGTGTCGGACGAGTTGGTTTAACATGTCCCGGATTGTTTTTTTTTTTTTTATTTGTTTTTGCTACTTAGTTTGTTTAGATGTTTAGATAAACGGATTAAGTGGGACGGGTTAAAATGACCCGTCCCGTGAGATGGGATAAACTAATCCGTTCTACTCATTTTTCGAATTTTCTACAAACCTTTCATCTTTCATGATATTTTTTTTTATTTAATTTCGATTAATAAAAAAAAATCGGCTCCTTTATTCCGTTTTCCTCCCTCCCATCTACATGTACTTTAATTAGCATCAATATGACACCTATGAAATCCTTTTAACATTATTCCAAATTCAATTTAACTAGAATCAAATATATTTTTATATAAAAAATTATTTATCGGGTTTATATAAATTTGCATCAACTAAATTTGATTTGCACGGATAGGTGAACGATCCACAAATCTAAATTGGTTAAGATATCAACAATAACAATTGAGGTTGTTAAGCACATAAACAAGGGCAAATGAGGTTCCCAACCATAATAACAAATGCAAATGAGGTTCATAAGCAGAATATCAAGGGCAAAAGATATTGTTAAGCACACGAACAATGCCAATTGAGATTGTTAAGCACACAAACAAGGGCAAATGTGGTTCCTAAGCACAAGAACAAATGCAAATGAGGTTCATAAGCACAAGATCAAGGACAAAAGAGGTTGTTAAGTACACGAACAACGACAATTGAGGTTGTTAAGCACATAAACAATGGCAAATGAGGTTCCTAAGCGCAAGAACAAATGCAAATGAGGTTCATAAGCATAAGATCAATGACAAATTATGTTGCAGAGCGCAAGAACAACGCCAATTGAGGTTGTTAAGCACACGAACAAGGGCAAATGTGGTTCCTAAGCACAAGAACAAATGCAACTGAGGTTCATAAGCTAAAGATCAAGGGCAAAAGATGTTGTTAAGCACACGAACAACAGCAATTGAGGTTGTTAAGCATACAAACAAGGGCAAATGAGGTTCCTAAGCGCAAGAACAAATGCAAATGAGGTTCATAAGCACAAGATCAAGGTCAAATTAAGTTGCAGAGCGCAAGAACAACGCCAATTGAGGTTGTTAAGCACACGAACAAGGACAAATGATCCTAAGCACAAGAACATATGCAAATGAGGTTCATAAGCACAATATCAAAGGCAAAAGAGGTTGTTAAACACACAAAAAAAGGGCAAAAGAGATTCATAAGCACAAGATCAAGGGCAAATTTTGTTGCAGAGCGTAAGAACAACGCCAATTGAGGTTGTTAAGCACACGAACAAGGACAAATGAGGTTCCTAAGCACAAGAACAAATGCAAATGACGTTCATAAGCACATTATCAAGGGAAAAAGAGGTTGTTAAGCACAGGAACAATGACAATTGAGGTTGTTCAGCACACGAAAAAGGTTAAGAAATATATGAACAATGACAATTGAGGTTGTTAAGCACACGAACAAGGCCAAATGAGGTTCCTAAGCGCACGAACAAATGAAAATGAGCTACATAAGTACAAGATCAAGGGTAATTATGTTGCAGAGCGCAAGAACAACGTCAATTGAGGTAGTTAAGCACACGAACAAGGGCAAATGAGGTCCCTAAGCACAAGAACAAATGCAAATGAGGTTCATAAGCACAATATCAAGGGCTAAAGAGGTCGTTAAGCACACAAAAAAGGGCAAATGAGGTTCCTAAGCGCAAGAACAAATGCAAATGAGGTTCATAAGCACAAGATCAAGGGCAAATTTTGTTGCAGAGCGCAAGAAGAACGCCAATTGAGGTTGTTAAACACACGAACAAGGGCAAATGAGGTACCTAAGCACAATAACAAATGCAAATAAGGTTCATAAGAACAACATCCAGGGCAAAAGAGGTTGTTAAGCACAGGAACAACGACAATTGAGGTTGTTAAGCACACGAAAAAGGCCAAATGAGGTTCCTAATCACAAGAACAAATACAAATGAGGTTCATAAGCACAAGATCAAGCGCAAAAAAGGTTGTAAAGCATACGAACAATGTCAATTAAGGATGTTAAGCACACAAACATGGGCAAATGAGGTTCCTAAGCACAATAACAAATGCAAATGAGCTTCATAAGCACAAGATCAAGGGCAAATTATGTTGCAAAGCGCAAGAACAACGACAAATGAGGTTCTTAAGCACATGAACAAGTGTAAATGATGTTGCTAAGTACAAGATCAAGGGCAAAAGAGGTTAAGAAACATATGAATAATGACAATTGAGGTTGTTAAGCAATGAACAAGGGCAAATGAGGTTCCTAAGCACAAGAACAAATGCAAATGAGGTTCATAAGCACAAGATCAAGGGCAAATTATGTTGCACGTAAGAACAACGCCAATTGAGGTTGTTAAGCACACAAACAAGGGCAAATGAGGTTCCTAAGCACAAGAACAAATGCAAATGACGTTCATAGCACAAGATTAAGGGCAAATTATGTTAAAATACTCAAGAATAACGACAAATGATGTTGTTAAGCATAAGAACAAGTTTAAATGATGTTGATAAGCACAAGAACAAGGGCAAAAGAGGTTAAGAAGCATATGAACAACAACAATTGAGGTTGTTAAGCACACGAACAAGGGCAAAAGAGGTTCCTAAACACAAGAACAAATACAAATGAGGTTGATAAGCACAAGATCAAGGGCAAATTATGTTGCAAAGCCTAAGAACAATGACAAATGAGGTTGTTAAGCACAAGAACAAGTGTAAATGATGTTGCTAAGCACAAGAACAAGGGCAAAAGAGGCTGTTAAGTACACGAACAATGTCAATTGAGGTTGTTAAGCACACAAACATGGGCAAATGAGGTT
>CAXKVW010000750.1:0-53833 GCA_964058825.1 Carex arenaria
TTAGCAAACAATAACATTACAAGCAATTAATGCATGAAAATGAAGTTACATATATAAATCTAGCTAATTACAAAAGAATTTTTTTTCCTAAAGAAAACATATATACATTAAGAAAATAAACCAAATAGTCGATTTTTTTTTAAAACATGTCATGCAAGGGTAGTGAAAAAGATTGAGATATAATTAATGTGCAATATATATATTTTACCATTGTCGTCAGGACCGGCACCGGTTGGAGCTCCGTACCAGGTTGCGCTGCCAGATATCCATGTCAAACCACCATCACTATATTTTGAAGAATAGGTCAAATTTTTGTGTTTGAATGCAATGCATGAATTTAGCAGCATTAGCAAGATGAAAGCAAGAGTAGTAAAAGAGGAAGAGAGTGAAAGTGGAGCCATTAATTGGTGGAAATTTAGAGAGTATAGATTAATTGAAGAGATGGCTTGAGAGTTGTTTGGCAATTGGCATATGCTAGGGGCTATTTATAGACATGACAATTTTCATTTATAACCTTGTAAATTATACATATTTATCCTGGCCAATTAAAACATAAATATATCCTTATTAAATGTATATGAATTATACATATTGCCTCACGTTGTTAGATTTACACACAGAATATATTGAAAAAAAAAATCAAGATATTAATTTCATCTGATCATCCGCAAATTAAGACTAATAAAGAAGAACATTATATATATATCGAAGGATTAATATTCGAAAAAATAAAATATATATTTTTTAAGTATGCCTAGCACATTTCACTAAGTTGGATCTTTGACCAAAACAAGTTCGTATTATTAAAAAAGGAACTACAATATCATATCATATAAATGAAATATAAAAAGTTCAAAATTTTACATATATAAATAAGAACAATTAATATATATATAATCGATCAAATCAATATTCTTAAAGTTATTACAAGTGGGTTGACTAACTCTGGTAATCTTCATCATTTACTAGATGCATGCATATAAGATTTTTTTTTTTTTTTTTGTTTTATTCACAAAAAAAAAATGTATGTTTAGTAAGGGGATTTCCGAAATTAGTTGCTGCTAATGTCATGCATTTGGTTCAATTTCAATTGAATTTCTCACAAATTTAAGATGACGTAATTGAAGTTTAATTAAGTCGTCAAATATTTTCAATTGTGGAATTAATCATTAATTATTATCAAATTTAATTATATGACTGAAAATTATTATGAATAAGCCATTGAAATTTCTATATATATTTTGTTATTGAATTCTCTATTCGGTATAATGATCTCAATTAAACAATTATTTTTTTTGCAATAAGTACTTTATTTTAGGAACAAAATAAAAAAAATGTAGTAAAATGAAAATAGACAATTTTTCATAAACATTTTTTTTTATCATATATAGATGTACTATCGATATCGATATGCTAACATATACTAACAACTTTGTAATTAAGTTTTAATTCTTAAAAATAATATTCAATTAATGGTATTTTGTTCCAGATATGCTACGAATTAAAATCTTTTCCATTAATTACTAATTATAATATGTGGTCTCTTTTGGAGATTTAGTAATTAATTGAACTTGAATATCACATTAATTAATTACTATATAGCTGGATTTTATGCACATCAGATATACACACACAATTAATTTCATTCCAAATATTAAGTAAATCAAATGAATAAAGTGCTCGGAGAAACCCGGGCCCACCCAAAAAATAACTAGTACGTACATTAAGGGAATTTTACTATTGGTCCTTTTTATAATTTGTATTTATTGACGTAGCAATAGCATGCAGATGAAATTAAATTCTGCTATAAATCAATAACAGATAGTTTTGTGGATAAATCCAGAAAACCTCACAATTAATCCTGCAATGGACGTATACATACATAGTGTGTCACATCACATCTCACATGACAAACATTGGGGGAATTAAACCAAACATATTATTGTGAGAAGAGAAGATCGAACTTAATTATTAGTTGTATTATACTTGTATGAAAATACATATATGTACGTGTTGCCTTCTTTCACGCATGTGACATGGCTTCGTTCTATGCCATGAACAACCTTTTCTTCGTGGGACCCACATTCACATGCGATGAATACCATTTGAAGCAATGACACAAGTTGCTTTTCGTGCTAGCGCACTCGATACACTTGTAGATTTTGATCAAAATACAATTTTGACCAAAATCACTCGGATAATGCATGTAGAGTATGTTCAATCATTTATATAGTTAATTTCCATGAGCCGTGTAATATACAGCCGGAATTTTTATTAATATTAAAGAATTTTTTTTAACATTTTGCATCTAAATTCTATAAATTTTGAAATATGTCCAATCCAGAGAATAATTCTCCGGATCCAGGAGCACCTCAATTAACACGGATCCAGAAAATAATTTTTCGGATTTGGATTTGCAGAGAATTATTATCCGGATTTGTTTTTTTTTTTTAATTTCAATAGAAAATGTTATGATTTATTTATTTTCTGTATTAAAATATTAGAAATAGTTTATATATTTCTTTAAAAATATATGGAATACTATATAATTTGATTTATTAGAAATACTACGACAAATAACCAGGATAAACATTTTTCAGGGAGATGAGGCTATAAGAAAAATTAAAATATTTCTTTGTGTATTATTAAAAAAAATAAAAATGATTTCAATCTGAGTTATTGATCATGGTTAAAAAATCATTTCTAGCTAAATACAAAAAACATTGTGGTCCTTCTATTTTAAAAAAGTTAAAAATTTGCTCTGATGAAATCAGATGAAATGATTTGTTATCAATTTTTTGTTCAAAATAGATACAATATCTAAGAGTTTAAATGTACTTAAATGACCACAATATTTTATTTATTTATTTAGAAGTGACTTTTGAACCAAGATCAATAACTCAGATTCAAAATATTTTAATTTTTCTTACGGCTGCAAAAAATCCGGCCTGAAAAATGTTGATCCGGGTTTTTTTTGTCTCGGTCTTTATAATAAATCAAATTATATAGTATTCCATCCATTTTAAAAAATTATATAAAATATTTCTAATATTTTATGACAAAAAAAAATAAATCATAATAATTTCTATTTTAAAAAACTCAAATCTGGAGAATAATTCTCCGGAAAGAGAACCTTTGAATCCGGAGAATTATTATCCGAAAAGTAAGTCCAGATTGTCTCCGGAATGGGCAGAATCGGAAATAATTCGAAAACGGGTGCAGATTGTTAAATTTTGAAACTTTTTTTGATATTAATAAAAATTTCGGAATATAGAGTATATTCAATAATTTAGGATATTTCATATTTCTCAATTGTTTTTGTTGGAATCTGAAAATAATCCACATGCACCCTAGGTACGTAATTTATTTACATGTATGAAATTTAAATTGCTAGGCATACACACACACACACACAGAGACCAATGTTCTAAATAGCGCGCTATAGCAGTGTTATAGTGTTTTCAGACTATAAAAGCTATGACGCTATCGGCGCTATAGCCCACTATTTCGCACTATAGCGGCGCTATTTGGGCATAGTGCTATTTTTTTAGCCATTCTGCTATGACGAGATAAACGCTATTTAAACTTTTGATGCAGACTAATTTTCCTAAACTCTCATGGGATAAATTTCTCCTTGAATTTTGCCTTTGACGGTGCAATTTATGGTGGTTAAATCACGGCAGTTGAATCCGTTGAAATGGAAATTAAAAATGCATTTAGACGGCCGGGGAGAACGTGACCCCTAATTAATGGCAAAAATTATGCTTTTTAGCCAATTAGGCCTTGACATTTTATTTCTCCATCATCCAATATATTTCGCCCCAAAATATGGAAGCTCCAAGCCATATAATATGGGGATAAGTTTTATATATTAAAAGACATAATAGGATCATCAAATGTCAACTTTGGAGTTGTTTGGAAAATAAACGTAACTAGCCATGTGAGATATCGTTTTCAAGTTTATACACACTGTACCCGCTATTTTATCTACTATTTCATATCGCAATTGGTCTAGGAAAAATATATATGCTACATGTAATATTGTTTAAAGAAAATGGTTTTCTTCTCCTAACTTTTAATCACCTTTGCTTACCAAGGAGAACTTGAATTATTATTGTTGGTTGTGAGCAGGGACAGAGCTAGAATTTCCTATTATAGAAATTAAATGTGAATGAGAATCAATAATATAAAATTTTCATGATGCATATACGGGGGGGGGGAACTTACAAAATTTTCATTATGCAAATTGTGTACAAGTACAAATATTTTGAAGAAAAAAAAATATAGAGATCGAATGACCCCCCCCCCCCCCCCCCCCCCCCCACACACACACACACACACACATTCCCTCTTAGTACGCAGCTCTGCTAGCTCTAATCGTGAAGGCTGTAAGATAGATATTGTTTCTGGAGTTGCTTAAGTACTTAATTAAGGTAGACATAATATAGATTGTTCAATTGAAAAGAAAAAGACAAAATTTCAGAAAGTATATCAGTTTTATAACCAGTCTTTAGTCTAGTGGCAAAGACACACATGGCTTTCGTGTAGGAAGGCATGGATTCGAAATTCACAAAGTGAGGAAACCCTATGTAATCTAAATCGGAGATTGAAGAAAGTTAGCATGCTAGACCAAGTATTTGAGTGAAATCGGAAAATGTAAAGTCTCCTATTCTTACTCAAGTAACTTAATATAGTTTAGTGTCAAATAAAATATATAAAATGGTATATGAATTAATTTGAAAAAGTAAAATCAATACTTCAACTAATATTAGTTATCCATCAAATTAAGATTTAGACAATTATGTAAAACTTCGACACGACTTGTGTCTTTTTAATGGAATCTGAAAGCTGGATCTTTACATTTTTTCCTCAAAAAAAAAAAAGATTTAGACAACACTGGTCGTCAAACATATCTAATAAAGTACCAATTTGTACTCTTGAATAAAAGGATCAATGGAAAAGTTTTTTGTTTATGAACATGATGAAGAAAAAAATTGTTTTCGTAGTTTAATATTGTTTGGTAATTAAAATTTGATATTTTATCGGTCCTAAATCTATAATACATAATACATAGAAAGAGCTACAAGTTTTTAAGCAATACTTTAATTTATCTAAATGAAATACTCTGCTATTAATCATATTATTTATAAAATACACGCTTTAACTTTAAGAAAAAAATATTTTTATCTAAATTTATTATACAAAATTATCTCTTTTTATAAATTTTAACCTCTTTTAATAAAATTTACAATGACCCAACTAACTGATAAAAGCGAAACACCCGCTGCCAAATAAAATAATGTGAATTAATACCTCATATTAATTAATGTCGAATTTTTTTCATATCTCAACTGGTTACAGGAATGTTGATAGAACAAGAAATTAATTTGAAATAAAAAATAACCAAATAAATTCTATGAATTAATAACAAAAATATATAGGATACATTTTTTTTTTTTTTTTTATTGTGGGGGGGGGCAAATAAAATTGTGTTTATTAAAGGGTTAAAATTGGTTGGGGCCCATATTATATGTGGGGATACCCAAGTGATTCAACAAGGAACAACATACAAAGTAACCATATTTGGACGCTACTAGGAGAGAGAATGATATTTATATTTATATTTGCATAATTAATCCAGATTTCCAGATACACTTCTCTTTCAATTAACTACTTTTCTGTTGTTTGTTTGGCGCATTGTACCCGCCTGTATTCTATAGTTTGGACGGCTTACCAACTATCAAGTACTTCAATATACCAAATGTTTTCAAATACACCCTCACAGAATGTTGAATTTGCCAACAATATTTGTTAGATACGTATTTGTACTTGGGGTATGATCTTATAGATGAGGTGAAAAGTATAATATTTTCATCTCATCTATAAGATCATATCCAAGTACATACATAACAAATATTGTTGGCAAATTCGACGTTCTGTAATGGTGTACTTCTATAGAGCAAATGTTTTCAAATACATCCTTTTTTTTTTTGGACTCTCCGAGAGCATAACTCCGAAATGCAAGTGTGCTTGCAAAAAATATTATATTCAGTTCAATTCGGTGAAGGACACACCTTTTTTTTGAGTAAAGTTGGAGGTCAAGTCACCCAACTATTTAATACCTTGTTATTATAACAAATGATTCTCTCCATCTGAGTTTCGAACCCATGAAAGACACACCTTAATGGAGATGCTTTTGGGATCCAAATCTGCTCCTTTTCTTGAGAAAATGAGCATCCTCTTTTTCTTCCTTCTGGATCATTCAAAATTCATCACATGGTTGCAATTACTTTTTTCTTTTATATCAATTTAATCTATTAAAATGATTCATATTTAATTGAAGCCGTCTGATGGATTTTGAACAATCCAGATGGAGAAAAGGAGGGTGTTCCTTTTCTCAAGTTTCTTAACAAAAGGATCAAATTTCATTCCATGCTTTCGAAGACGAGAACATTTTTTTTGATAGTTATGTCCTTGAGGTAAAACATGTCCTCTTAATTATATATTTTTAAAAATAAACTTGATTATGTAGTAGAGTCTAGAGACTATGATACTTTATTATACAAATTTTCTATATTTTAACAGAGGATACAAATATAAACTTCATAAATTTATTGTAAGTTTTAATATAAAACGGCAGTAAATTAGGTAATTGTGAGATTTTAAAAATTAAAAGGATAAATATATTATTAGGAATTTAAAGGAAATAAACGTAATTTTCAAGATTTTAAAGGATATATATGTGAAATTGCCAAAAATTTCATATGTTGGAACGGCGTAATTTCATCCGCAGTCGGTTATTAAATTAGCAATTAGATCAACATTCACATGCAAAAATCAAACATTCGGTGATATGTTATCGTAGATAATTTTAAAAAAAAATCATAGGTTGCACGGACGGCCGGTTTTTTTTAGAATAATTATATTATACTTCCCGCACTATTTTCACATCTTCTCCACATTAATTAACTATCTTAATTCGTCATCCTCAGACCCTCCTCACATTAATTAACTATCTTAATTCACCATTTTCGTACCCTCTAACTACCTTAATTAGCATCATCCCCACATTAATTAACTATCTTAATTAACTTTGATTTAATTAATCTGGTCCCAGCGATATCCCCGCCTCGCTATTTTCCTTTCAAAATTGAATATATTTTTTTCTCCGTGATCTCTAAGAATATTTAAGATAAATACTTCAAACTTTTAAAAATAAATTCAAATTGCTACAATGTTTAAGGATAAATAATTCAAGTTTTAAAGATTAATACTTATTATATCTAAGCTAAATACTTAATTGACTAAGGTAAATACTCCAATCCAATGGATAAATAATGTAATGTGTAAGGATAAATGCTTCAATATTCAAGAATAAATACTCCAATATCAAAAGATAAATACTCCAGTTTGTAAGGATAAATTTAATCTATGCCTAAGATAAATACTTAATTATCTAAGAATAAATACTACAATCTTTAAAGATAAATACTATATAGATCTTAAATAAATACTACTATGTCCAATGGATAAATACTGGATTGATAGTTGAACTGAATGATAAATTAATACTACATAGATTAGGTTGGCCTAGGAAGTTTGATCCTGATTAGTGGCCCCCTATAGTGTGGGGACGAAACAGAGAAATTAAGAAATTAGTGCAGGGATTCAATTTGGATATTTTTTACGTACATAATTACAGTTCTCTGCATAGAGATTAATACTTATGTTATTTAAGATAAATACATCAATATTACATGTTCTGTTAATGTTTTAATGGTCACCCATAGCAAGTTTTGGACCTAATGCAGAGACGATATGGATATAATGTGTCAATTTGTGCGGGACATAGCTTTTTGTTGTTGTTAGAGGCAAATATCAATACTTATTTGAAGCATGATAAATACAGTAATAAGTCATATTAAATACTACCTTATATTTAAATGTTCAAATAATCGGAACCTCATAATTTTTGGATTTTAGTGGAAGGATATTGAGAGGATGGTGCTGCATTGATAATTATCAAGGTCTTTTTTTTATTATTTAAGCACACAAAATTTTCAAATTTCATATCTAACAAGCCTGCTGTAGTTTTTTTATTTTATTATAAGCAAGATGCAGTTCATGAGCAGCTCGCCTTTGTGTTTTCCCTTTCTTCTTCTGGTTTAACTGGTGGTAACTAATTCTCACAGACTTTAAATTCTTTGTAAGTATTTCTTTAGTTTTTGAAAGAAACTTTTTTACCTTATCCAGCAATTAATAAGAGTACCCTAGTAACCTGCTTTTTAACAAAGGATGCTGTAAACAAGGCAACACGAATATTAGAGAAACATGTTCAACTGATACATTATTTTTTTTCAAATGACTTGTTCTGATTTCTGACAACAGGCAATTAGAGAACTTTGTTTCTGCAATGATACATCAATTTTCCCCAATTTTGACGGGGAAACAAGAATTTAGATTTAAAAACAATGCTAAAGTAATATAAATTTTTTGCCTAAATACCCATAAAAGTCACAAAATTTATGGGCATAATGAAAACCAGTGTGCCATCATTTCTCATTCTTCGTCTCTCTCTCTATATATATATAAATAAGAAAAGAGAAAAATTAGAATCAAGTAAAGAAGGGGAATTATACAGGATTTTGATGATTTTCCTCATCTTACAAGTGAAAAGACAAGTTGTTCATAAGCAATTCATGTATTGAGAATATATTTGCCAAGATGTCTATTGAAATTTTGTGCAATTGTACAATTATACATCTTCTTCTCAATAATAACACAGTGTATCCCTTCTTACTTGATTTGCATCGCTTTCAAAGTACATGATCCCAATTGGCCAATAGCATCTCTAGTGTGTTTGGGTATATTTATACATTTGGGTGTTAATTTGTCTCCATGTAAGCATGATTTCCACATAGTGAGTTTGATGTTGACACCAAACAGGACTAAAATTTTGAATAAGAAAATGATGCGGCAAGTTGATGAAAATATATCATTTTGATAAAAAAGAAATTAAAAAGAACAGATCGAGAAAACTCACGTCATGATGTTCTATAGCTTACATCTATTGAGGCCTATCGGATAAGCCAACCATTGATCGAACAATACCAGGACTAACTCTATCCGCTAAAGCACCTTTCTCTGATAATATAAATGATTTCTCCTTCACATAGCTTTGCAATTTCTTCATCTCATAGTCTAACATTTCTTGTTCTGAACAATTTGAAATTTATAAGCAACATAAAAAATAGGGTTTGCAGTTAGCATCAGACTTTTCTGAATTTTCCGAATTATTGTAATAATAAAAATCATATTCGGAACTGACAAATTAAAATAAATACTTTATTAATGCAATGATGTTGAAATAAAATCAAGGCAAAAAAAAAATTAAAATTTGGTTATATGTAAATTATAAATGTTAAGACCAGATTATGTAATAGTAGGAAAGAAGAGTGTTGATTTTGGCAGCCTTAACAGTAAAGGTTGCAGCGAATTTTGTAGCTGTCAGTTTTGTTAATTGTAATTAAGACAATTTCTTGGCACTTTTTGCAAAATGGTAAATCGCTGGGTACCAGATTACCATATTAGTATGTTCAAAACAATTAGTAAAATAAAAAAAGCACCTTTCTCCAAAAGAGTATGAGCTGCATGAAAAGGCACACGAACAAAGATGTCAGAACTGGGAAACATCATCCAAGTGTTCTCTTTGGAGTCATGGGTCCCACATGACAGGCACACCTCCTTTACTAACGGCCTGGAACTGGAGCCTTCCATTTCTCTCATGATCGATTCAAATGGAGAAGGGATGCTGCTCTTGGTGGTTTTAGCCCTCTTTCTAAGAGCGGTTAAAGCCTCTCTATTTGCATTCCTGACTTTATCATTTTCAACCATCTACTTCCCAAAAATAAAAGTTACAATATTAACATTAAGTAAAAAATTATGTCTTGAATTGGGTACAAAACAGTCTGGTACTGGTACAAATTTACCAGCATGAAAAAAATCTACCTGACATAGTGTGAATAAGGCAACAACCTTAATTAACATCTTCATATCACAATGATTTTAATTGATTAAAGGGGGAAAGCAATATAGTTTAAACCTGATGCCTTGCTAAGAGAAGTTCTTCAGCCTCGATCTCTATCTCAGTTAGGGTTTTTTGCAATTTGTTCATACCCGGATCCATTCCAATTGAGCCTAAATTAGCCACATCAGTTATCAAATGATTCTCCATAAGAAAGAAATTAGTAGTACAGTGTACAGCTTAAAGGACATAGCATACCAAAATTGGTTATTTCAACTTAGGCTAGCCTAAGTAATTCATGTTTGGTTGAGGTCTAAAGTTATGTCATGTTTAAGCTATTCTTTGTTTGGTTGGAGTTTGTGGCTTAATATATATTTTTTTTTTTGCATCCATTACTGCTGCAAATTAAATGAAAAAAATTGTATAGTTACTGCAGCATATATTTTTTTTTGGCTTAGTTGAATTGGTTGCAGTACCACTACACACAAATCAGCAAAAAACAGTACCAATTGAACTTGGGGCAAGACAAATCATGTGTGGAATTGAACTAAGACAATCAGCACATAAGCTTCCAAACAGTACCAGTTCTCAAAACAGTACCAGTCTAGTACAAAGGATCTCTTCATGTAAATAGTTATTAAGTTCATACATAATGTCACACGTAATTGCAAGGGTAATCTGGTCCAGCATTAAAGTATGGTTCCACTTTTGTTGTACAGTTTTAGAGTGCAGTTCATGTTTTTAGCAACTAAAAAGAAATTGTCATGTGTGGAAACTTGAATTACTAGATTACAAAAAAATGAAGGTAAAATTACAAAGAATAGTATGCTCAAGAAATCTTTAAAACAAAACAAATATATACAAGGAAATCAAGAAGAAAAAAAACTGGTACGTTTCCGGATTCTGTTAGAAGCAACACAGAAAACTGGAACCAGTTTACATTGCTTGACTGAACCAGCATGTCAGTAATTCATGTACCAACAATTAATATGGTCTGAAATGAAAGTGCTGAATGCAGAAAACTAGAATCAGCTCACTATTGAATTACTGTAAGAAAAGTTGATAACATAATCCATAGCAAAACTGCTTAGATCATCCAACCTAAGTCTAATACTGCTAGATATGAGCAATACAACCGTAAGCCACCAGTCTCTTTTCCAATTTTACCACGACAAAAGGCAAAAAAAAAAAAATTGTAGCAACTCTAGTAGCCAAGTCAGGAGTCATGTATACAAGGTTGTTCAGCTTATAATTTTCTTTTTGAATTTTGATTCATCATCTGGAGGTTCAGTTCAGACTGGTCGGGGCTAATACAAATGTACCACAGTATATGATGTGTCTTGATTTTGCAATACAAATGCACCAAATAGATGTTACAGATTAATAAAAGTTTATAAATTCAAGGTTCTCTTGCGTAATGAAACTCACAGGATCAATTTGGGCCAACTTGAAATGCTCCTCGAGTAAATTGGGAAAGAAATGGAGCTTGGAGAACCAAACAAAATTTTTGGTGGCGGTGTGAGAGAGCGCCGGTGCAGTCGCCGAGGAATGCGCGAATCGGATTGAGGAAAGAGGATGTTGAGGTGGGGGAGGCCTTGGCGGAGAAGGGTTTCGATGGAAGGCCAAGAGAAGCGAGAATTTGGAAGAGAAGAAGTTGTTATTAATTTATTAGCCTTGGGTTGGGTTCATTAACCTCACTCTTTACCATTTGGGCCTCCTTGAGATCATCAAACCCAAACCCGTTAATTAATGACAGGCCTTTTATGGACTTGGGCTTTCTTTTGAAGTTTGCTAATAGAAATCTGAGCATGACCTCCATCTCTTTTGCCTACGGGCTTCTCATAAATAAGCTTGGATTCACAATACATCCTTAGAAGTTAGAATAACATCACAGACCAGGCCTAGTGAGCAATTTTTTATATCTAGGTGCACTCGGTTTAATACTGGGCTCTGTATACCTTTTGTAATTTCAAATTAAAGCCTATAAATTGGACCTTAATTTTTCGATACAGAATTCAGCCCAGTATAAAATAATGTTTTTTTGTAGGCATTTCCCTCGTTTTTCCTATATTTGTTTATTTTAATCAATGCCTTTTATCTCTTCCCAGAATGCAAAGCTAATAATTTGTCATTTCCAAATCGAAGAACCATTGATTTGACAGGAATGGTAAGGAATTTTTTTGTTATATAAGCAGCTACTATTCTCATTTGTAAATCAGAACAGTCAACAAGAAAATAACTTAATTTCTTTCATCATTCTTTCTCACAGTATCAAAAAATTCAACGGATGTCGACCCAGTTAGAACCCAAAATTCAAATAAGCTGAAATCTAAAATCACCAAAACTATTACATGAATTAAAATTCAAATAATACCAACAAATAATAAAAAAATCCATTTGATACGACCTGGAGATGGAATCTACACGGTTAGAAATTGTGTTCACATCCGCGAAGCATTATGCAATATTAAAATTTATCTTTGATAGAGTCGCAGTGTATATAAATTTTAGACTTGTTCAGATATCCTGTTTGACGGGTTTAATTTAATTTAATTTTATAGGTAGGTAACCGAACACATCATAATTCATAAAATTGTTGTAATTAAAGAACTAGATCACTTATAAATAAGAAATTTCTATTTTGATAGATCTTTTAAGTTGGTTGGTTAGTTCGGATATCATATCTACCTTCTTTTTCTAATTATGTACAAATAATTTTACATGCTTAAACTTGGAGCTTCAATAGAAACGAGAAACAATTAAGGTGCAATATTATATATAGATTGAGGATATTGAATTAAATTGGATATTTTCTCTTGGTCTCTGAGTAATTAATACTGATACATTTGACATTTCTATCAGAATAATTGATACATTAATTTCTGTCCGAATTTGGTGGTTCAAATATCATTTGTTACATGTCACAACATGAATTGGTCATTATGCACCATGAACCATTTTGGTGTATTAATTGCAATGTGTGTATGTACCAAACTAAACTACCAAAAAAAAAAATATATATATATATATATATATATATATATATATATATATATATATATATTTTATTTTGCTATCAATTGGTCTCATTCAGAACAGATTAGTGTACAAATCAATACATTTTGGAATATCATATAGGAAGGTGATGGTTATATATTGGAATATTTATTCTGTGTACAAACAAAATAATTTAGTTCAATTTTTTGAATTAATCAATACATTTTATAATATCATATAGGATTAAAATACCTATTTAGCTAACAATAATTATTTATTAGTTATATATTTCTATGCCAGCAGTACCTTCAATTCCTTACCTATCCGCAGTTTTTTTTATTAACAGAATCCTATCAATCTAATAATTAAGTTAGCAATTGTAATTTAAACAGCTGTGAAACATTTTAATTATGCTTAGCATACTGGTATGAATAATTATATGAACACAATAGATCTTACTTAAGGATTTTTTTTCTTCTTTATTGTCCAATTTAATTATATGAACATTTTAATTATGCTTATCATACTGATATGAATAATTATATGAAATTAAATTTTCATCGAATTCAGATGTTTGTTATATAATTTACTAATTAAAACATAACTCATTGTACTTGACATGTAAAATATTATTGACTTTATAGTAATGTTTTAATTTCATATAAACTGTTACTATATGCTAGTCAAAAACTATATTACAATTGTATACATTATGTTAGAGCATCCACATCCTAACAACTCAAATAAGTTTCTAAATAACTGTTAACCATTTTTTAAAAATAAAATTCTCTAAAGTTTCTAAATTCTTACATCCCTAAAATTAATTTTAGAGTTTTTATTAAGTCACGTCAGTAATAAATTAAAAATGAGATATAATTTAAGCCAATTACTTGACCAATATGGAGTTTATAAACATTTTTTTATTAATAAGAAACTTTCCTGCATAGTTGCTAAATAAGAAACTCTTTCTACACTTCTAAAATTAAATTAGAAACTCTAAGGCTGTGCTCTAGCTGGGGGTAGGGGAGGGGAGGAGACGGGAGACACAGATCTGAAAATCGAACGGTACAGATCTCACAAATTTCAATTTTTCACTTCCCTTCCCCTCCCCTACCCCCATCTGGAGCACAACCTAATAGTTACAGTTTCATAAATATAGATGATTTTAGATTGGGGTTATTATTCCCAACCATCTGATGTTGATGAGATTTGGTACCTTTTGACCTCATTTTAAAATTGCCCTTTGACCTGATTTTGGTGCAGTTCTATTGGACACAAAATATCAAAATATGACTAATTTGTTTGTATACAATACGTGTGTCATTTTGTCAAAGATGAGCAGACTAATATATGGGCAGGGGCAGGTACGTAAATAAATTCACTTGTGTGTCATTGTCATTAATTAATGTTCTTAAAAATTAAAGGGCCCAAAAACAAAAACAGATGGAACTTACATGTAGTGAACTGAAAATGACTTCAGCTCAGCATAGTATCAGTATGACAGTATGTGATTGTGAGTCTCTCTTTTCTCCTTTTCTTTTCCTCTAATTTTACCGACTATCCTCTGAATTTTGTGTGGAAAAATCTCTGCATCAAATGCATAAATAAACTGTGAAACTACCAAAATAACTTAATACTAGAACAAGTGTATGTAGTATATAAATGTATGTATGTCTGCATTAAACCTAGTCTCTAAAAGGGAATGGTATCTGATAAGGGGAAATAAATCTGCTGCGATCCTTTTGGGATCGCAGGGTCCTGCAATTTCAATTCCAACATTTCATATAATTCGAGATTCGTACATACAAATTAAGTTCTTCTGAGATTCGTGTATTTTAATAAATGAAAAGTCGAGATTGAAATCGCAGAATCCTACGATCCTTGAGAATCGCAGCAAGTGGTGTAATTAATGAGCCTGAATAAGTTGCTGAGAATTGGTTGTGGTTTTTGAATCAGATTTAGAAACCATTTCCATCTACAAAAGAGTTCAAAGTTATCAATAGAAAGTAAAATACCTTAAACATTTTATTCCAAATTACGAGAATGCTAAATTGAACTTTGTGAAACTATTTTTCATATAAAAAAGAACTAACATCAGATTAGAAAGACTTGACAAATTGGCTAGGTATTTAAGCATCAATTAGAAAGGAATTAAAAAATTAACACTCAAGCCTCTGAAGTTCTCAACAAGCAAAGATGTGTTGCCTCCTTAATTACCAGGTACCAATCCCTCTATTCTGGCACTCTTCAAATCCCGATTGACCAAACTAGTTAGCTCAAATTATAACTTAGAAGCAAAATATACTGCTAGCTAGCATACCTCACTAGCGAAATTTATTTAGCTAAATTAACAGAAAACAAAAATCATGAAATTTTCCAAAAATAAAATACAAGCTTTTTCAATAAGGAAACAAATCTCCAAATGATCCAACTATTCTCTTATTCAAATCTCGAATCTTTCTGAAGAACCTAGTCCATTTGGACCAGGGGTAGGCAAGGAGAGCAGCTTGGGTCCGATGCCCATCATACTCAAATTGAGTTTGATGGGCTCCATAGCCGTCCAATTTGCTTTAAGAAAACTGATTTTCAAGCACGAATCTCAAAGAAAATTAAGAGTTGGATATGGAAAAGCAGGATCCTACAATCTCTTAAGAATCACAGCAGATTTAATTTCTAATACCAGCCATGCGATTATTATTCAGACTTGTCTAATTAGAAGCATGTGAACCTTTGAAATTCTTGTCGAATTTTCTTTTTCCATTTTTTTTAAATCCATAGGCGATTGCATTGATTCAAAAGAGTTACAAGTTAACTGTTACATAATATTAAAGAATGAGTGCCTATGAAAACATTCAGCTGTAAATAAATAAAAACACACAGGGATATAATTATTCGGTGACACAAATTTGATCATTCTTACTTGACTGTAATGATATGGGCCTAGTGGTTGTTTCCACTGTGTGCATATTTGTCTTGATCCTTTTAGTGGAGTACACTATATTAAACCTTTCTTGTACACAATTGAGAAGACACTGAATCAAACCGGACCGGAATTTATATTGTTCTTGTTGTTTGTGTCCTAATTAAGATATAAACATTTTGAAATATATTTTTTTCTCTGAATTGAAAATATTTTGAATCTCCTAGACAGTGTTTATTTGGAGTAATTTTGTTTGTTAAAATATTGTGAATTCTTAATGCACCGCCTACTGACTTTAAAAATGCCAGAAAGAAAGAAAGAAAAAACGGGGAGCTATTAGTCAAGTTGCAATGACCCAACTTACGCGCCAATGTTATATATATATCTATATATTAGAGGATTAATAAATAAGAGAAACTAACGGTACAGACGTACAGTTAAAGGTAACGCATCAAAGGAATAAATAAATTAATATACATTATTGTCTTCATTTTAATTAATCAAGGCCACTATATTATTTTTGTATATTTTTTAATTTCATAAAAAAATGTTGTATCATGTATTTGATGTCATGGAAGCATCAGCACAGGTCACAGGTGCAGCATTTAAGAGCAAATATAATGCGAAACGCTGGACAATGATCTTTTTATTAGTCTTTAATTTCCTATAGATTTGACATTTTTCTGTTGAAATTTACAAATGAAGCCAAAATCTAGAGTAGCATAGCTCTAAATTCACAGATGACATTTTCTGACCATTTAATGACTTGATAATATAAAATAAATAAATGCATCCAATTAGTTTGATTTTTATTTATCAAACTGGAAAAGCAAGTTGTTTCATGGCCAGATGATTTGATTTACACCATTAATTTGACGTCGTGGCTTCGTTGTATACCACCTTTGACTACTATGATACCGCAAATGCAAAAGTCAAAGTGACAGAGCAAGCAAATATATATGATTGGGATACCATAAGCACTATATAATATGAATTGATGATTGGAGTCGGCACACAAAAAATTGAACTAGGAGATAATTTATTAATTGAAAAACTAGAAACATCTCCATTCTTATTATTATAACTCTGGAGAATTTGTAAAAATACACGCACATCCCAGAGACTTAATCATATGATTTAAACCTCATGTTGAGAAATGTGCTAGTTACTTAGTCGTTGCATGTAATATAAATTTTAAGACAAATTTTTTATCAAACCTTTTATTTGTATGTACATTGTTAGAATACTAGTTGCAGCAAATTAATTTTTATGTTGTTATTTTCTCTTCTTATTCTATTCAATTTTGTAATATGTATCCGTTGGAACGCATGGGCACGATACTAGTAATTTATTAATTGCGTTAAAATTCTTTTTTTTTTTTAATATATATTCGAAATAACGAACGAGGCTAATTATACTAAGTGCACTTAGTTTGTGTATCTGGTATTTTTGAAAGAATAATATTATTCTAAAATTTAAAAAAAAAAAATTAAAACTGAATGCATGAATATTCAAAGCAATTATGAAAGAACCGTGCATACTTCTTGAACATATATATGTGTTCATAATTAACTATAAAGATATGCCATTATAAGCTTAGAAGTACAAACTAAACACATGCATTCAGAGAGAGAACAAGAAAATTTTGATAGAAAGGGAGAAGGAACAACATTTGGTAGATTAATTTAAATTTAAGTCTCCACAATTATAAAGTAAAATTCTAACTATTAAGTTGTAATTAAATATTTAATATTTTATGAGAACGACTAAATCATATGAGAATTCAGTGTAGATCTACATATGCATGCATTTACATAGTTCAAGACGTATGTATTTAGATTCGTTCGCTCGTCTCATACTTGTAAATTTATTTTATTATCTCGAATGCTTTCATTAAAAATCAAAACTTTTGAATGCTAGTGTTCAAAAGTCAATACTGTATAAACATGAGCAGAGTTAGACTTTTAAATTATCAGAATCAAGCGTGAATAAGAGGTCAATCAAATAAAATTTCCGCACTTAAACAGAGGGCCAAATTTACATATCTATAACATTTCACTTCACTCTAATAAATATTATAGAAAATAACGTGTAACTACATAAATTTGAAAAATAAATAAGATCAATTGATCTAAAAAAACTTAAAAATAAATAGAATCAATTAAACCTCAAGAAGCATTAATTTCAGGACCAACTACATAAATTTTTAAATTTCCGCACGTAAATAGTAAAAGTTTGCATATATGTTTCCTAAATTTTTATTAATATAAAAAAAAAATACAAATTTTACAAATCTGCCTACGTTTTACAAACATTTCGAAAACTGCTCAAACCAGATAATTATTTTCCGGATCCAAGATCTGAATCTATAAAATAATTCTTTAGATTCTCAAATTTTATTTTCAGGAAATAATATCCCGGTTTTAGGATATTTTTTAAATAAATAGAAGATGTTATCGTTTATTTATTTTTTGTATTGAGATATTAGAAATATTTTTATATTTCTTTGAAAATAGATGGAATACTATATAATTGAATTTATTAGAAAGACTACGACAAATAATCCGGATCAACATTTTTCATGCTAGATTTTTTGCGACTGTAAGAAAAATTAAAATATTTCTTTGTGTGTTACTGGAAAAAAAAAATATTTTGGATCTGAGTTTTTTATCCCGGTTCAAAAGTTTGGATTAATAAAGAAATTATTGTGGTTCTTCTAGTACATTCAAATTTGGTACTCCATCTATTTTGAAAAAAAAAATATGATTTGCAATCACTACGAAATTTCAAAGTAATTTCTTTTTCAAAAATAGATGTAGTGGAAGGACCATGATATTTCTCTATTTATTCATAAGTGGTTTTTGAACTGAGATTAATAACTCAGATCCAAAACGTTTATTTTTTTTTCAATAACACACAAAGAAATTTTAATTTGTCTTACAACCACAAAAAATCCGGTTTGAAAAATATTGATCCGGGTTATTTGTCGTGGTCTTTCTAATAAATTTAATTATATAGGATTCTATCTATTTTCAAAGAAATATAAAAATATTTCTAATATTTCAATGTAAAAAATAAATAAATCATAATATTTTCTATTTATTTATAAAAAACAAACCGGAGAATTATTTTCTGAAAAGCCAAATCCAGAAAATAATTGTCCGAAAAGGGACCCTTTGGTTCAAGAAAATTATTTTCTGTATAAGGAGGTTGAATCCAAAAAATAATTCTTCAGTTTGGACAGATATGAAAATAAGTTAAATTTGGATGCAGACTTTGAAATTTGAATTTTTTTGGATATTAATAAAAAAAATCGGGTTTATATTTCAACGAGTAAATTTTAACATTTGAATATATAGGAGTGATAATCGCATCACTTATCCTCACCTCTTACGTATATTTGTATTTCAGGTATATTTATATTAAATGATAGAAATATTTTTATCATGAGGTATTAAAATTAAAAATTCTGAAATCTATAACTTTAATTATTTAACAAAACCTTTAACTTGAATTTTCTTATAATTATTCAGAAATAAGAAAAGTGATAAACAATCTCCATAGTTGGTATAAAGCCAGGCATATTTGATTATAAATAGATCAGAGAGCAGAAAATGAGGTGCAAAAGTAACATCTTGAAATCTATAATGGCGTGTGAAGAGGAAATGTGAGAAGTGTGAGAGTTACAAATTTCTTTTCTACAATAAGAAACTTAAATTTTTTATTTATGACAATTATCGTTTAATTTTTTTTTTCTGTAGACACATAATTGGAAAGTTTTACAATCCAAGAAAGTTTCTAAAAGAAACACTGTTGTCCCCTTTACAGTAAATCACTTTCAAATTTATAACAATGTGGGATACTAAAGTGGAAACGTTATTCCATTGGAACCTTTTATTCCAATGGAAACCGTTAAATTTTGTTAAGATTCGTACATTAAAAATATATTCAACAAGATTCGCATACAAAATAATTTGAACGGCTGTCATTAGAATAACATGAGTATGTTATTCCAATTGAATAATAACCGATTTTTCCCCACATAACTTGGATTTCCGCAGGAATTTTTTTATCTGTAGAAATTATTAAATTCAGATATACGGAAATTAAAAAAGTCTATCATTTATAATAAATATAGAAAGATTGAGTTTATTGAGTCCGATCTAAATGTTGTGGATCAGATTCAAGTGTTTTTTTTTTTTTGAGTTTGGATCCGGACTATCCGATTAGAGGAGAATTAAGCCTTGGTCCACATATGATTTCAGAAAAATATAATATTTGGGTCTAAATTATTGAATTCGACCATAATATTTTGATAGGACTTAATAAACCCGATCATTTTATATTTATCAAAAACAAGACACCCTTTCTATTTCCGTAGACCCGAATTTAATAATTTCTATAATAAAATATAGTGATCGCCTAGCTGTCCCCCATGAAACGTCCCCTAACAGTCCCCCGGATAAAAACGGTTGAAACAGCAAAATGACAAACAAAAACGCTTAAAACTGCTGAAAAATACTTCAGACTGTAAAAACATCCTATAGTATTCATTCCAAAGAACATATGTATTCAACCAGAGACACAAATGTATTCAACTACGATAAGAAAAAAAAACTGGACACATCACTCATAATCTTTTACACGTTTTTAGAGGTGGTTTGTTTTTTCTCCGTTCAATCTAACCAATATTTCTGACGATCTGTAAGAAATTTTTCAAATCTAAAACCACGAACGTCTTCTACATAATTTTCTCTTTCAAATGAGATCCATGATGACATACTTTTGAGTTGTCGATTGCACAAGTATTCATCCTCGTCATGCAAGTATTCATACCTCATGGAGTAAGTATTCATCCTAGTTGTGTAAGTATTCATCCTAGTTGTGTAAGTATTCATCCTAGTTGTGTAAGTATTCATCCTTATGATTCACCTAGCTGTTTCGCTAATCAATTCCCCATTTTGTCCACCAGTCAATAACTACCTGAGTAACTACTAACTAACTATGGAACCACTTAATATTTGGGAAACGCCTAATATTTGAAAGATTTTACAGCTGTTGCGCGCAAGTATTCATCTATAATACATCAAGTATTTATTTGTAATGCATCAAGTATTCATTATAAGATATCAGGTATTTAAAAAAAAAAACTGGACACGTCACTCACCCATAAAGTATTCAACCCTATGAATTATTTATCAGTAAAGTATTCATACTTATATGAGCATAAAATTCTTACTCAGCTAGACTTCTAAAATAAGAATATGTCAAATAACACTTCAATTAAAAAAGTAAATTACTTGTCAGTGAGGTATTCATCTTTAACTGTAAAAGTATTTATTCTTAAACACAAAAGTATTCACTTAATAAGTATTCATTCTTGCATGCACACTTTTAGTACTTGATATGTGAAGTATTCACTCATTTCTATTATAGTATTCATTTTAATTATCAAAGTATTCATTTTAACAAATATTCATTTTACATACAAGTATTCATCTTATTCTGTCAATACAATACAACGAAGTATTCAACAACACTGAAATACAACGAAGTATTCAACAACATAGAATAATACATGATATCCAGGAGTCTGGCTACGATAACACTAATGTCATTTGAAACCATATAACACCACATCATGCACCATCAGATTGCTTTAAGATTCGTGCATGATACATCGCTGGATCAAAAAAAACAAAGACGGAAGGGTTTAAAAATTAAACCCCGTTACCTCCTTCGTTAGACCCCTCACCCCCTCACCCCACGCTCTCTCTCTGTCTCTCTCATTTGCTCTCGCAGACCCCTTGACCCACCGATGCTCTCTCTCGATTCGCTCTCGCAAAGGCTAACCCCAACCCTAACCCTTCGTTGCTCTCTCTCATCTCACCTCAGTCACGCTCGCTGCTTCGCCTGGGTCGCGCCTTCGTTCCAGCGACACGGCCTCATCTAACCGTGACTTGCCTCGCCCGACACAGTGCCTCCGCTGGTATGAGAACTTGACCCGATTTTGTGCTATCCGAATTAGTAATTTAAGATATGTTGTCTTGTTTGTCTCTTGATTTGAGAATTGATATAAATGAAGAATTCTTACTTCAGTGCATCCTGAAGTTGCTTGATGAAATGCCACAGAGTAAAAGGTTGTCTCTTTTGTTTGTCTCTTGCCTTGTCTCTCCTGATTTGAGAATTGGTGTAAATAGATAAGCAATTTAACTCTTTTCTAGTTAATTTTTTGTTATGTCAGTACTTGGAGTTTAAGCATGTTATGGTAATGCTCAGGTGTTCAAAGTGTTGCTGGTATATGGACACTTTAGAATTGTGATAGAATCATAGTAATTAAAGGGTCAGCAATGGGTAAATTTTCAACACACTTGTTTATTTTCTTTTTAATGGTTTAAGAATTTTTATTAAATTTTTGAAAGAATTATAAGTACTGTAAAGAAATTTTTTTGTACATGGTTTATTGCTCAATCGATGGACCAATTTTTGAGATATGATGGTTTATTGCTCAATCACATAGTATTTGTTAACATGAAGTCTGAGTTAACATTAATATTAAATAGTGACTTAAAATTAACCATTGTGCTCTATTTATTTACAGATAAATGGATGATTTTGCGGTAGATGAAATAAATGTTTTGAACGTAGATGAAGTGGATGATTTATTGATAAATGAAGTGGGAGAGCAAAGTTTTGAGCCTTCTAAAGGGATGGAGTTCTCCAGTCAGAAAGCAGCCTATGATTTTTACAACACGTATGCATACATAGCTGGATTTAGTATTCGTTTGAGGAACTCTTACAAGAATACAAAAGGGATAACCACTTCAATAAGATTGGTTTGTTCTAAAGAAGGTTCTACTTTACCACAACAACATCAATTGGTGAAAGGGTTGGCGACAGATGGAGGGTCAATTCAAAAGACACCAGAAAAGAAAACATCAAGCAAGAGAAGTAGTTGTCAGGCTTCGTGTCAAGTGAGACTGCACAAGGACGGAATTTGGAGGGTAACGAGCCTCCAAAAAGATCATAACCATGAACTCCTTAAGAACACTCCCTCAAAAAAGCGACACCTACGATCCCAAAAGAGGATTTCGATGGAAGAGAGGGCAGATATTGAGTTGTTAAACGAGCAAAATGTGGGAGCTACCCAAATTAGATGGTATCTTGCGGGAAAGGCCAAGGGTAAAGTGAACCTCCACTTTAGTAAGAAGGACGTGAACAATCAAATTGCAAATGCGAAGAGAAATCTGGTTGGGGTGGATGTGAACGCAATGATAGACTTTTTTAAGAGAAGGCAACAAGAGGATCAAGATTTTTTTTTCTCTATAGAGCCAGATGAAGACAATGCTGCAAAAAACATATTCTGGGTAGACGGTCGATCGAGGCGGGCATACCAAGAGTTTGGCGAGGTTGTTGTATTCGATACAACCTACAACACTAACAGATATAGTATGCCTATGGGACCATTCATTGGTGTGAACTATCATCGACAATCGATATTTTTTGGTTGTGCCCTCATTAGAGATGAGAAGACGACAACTTTTTTTTGGTTATTCCAAACATGGTTGGAGGCAATGGGAGGGAAGAAACCACTAATTATCTTTACTGATCAAGACCTAGCGATGAGGGCAGCAATTAAGAAGGTGTTTGGTGCAGATACTATGCATAGATGTTGTCTGTGGCACGTGATGAAAAATGCTACAGACCACTTAGGCAAGCTTTATGGATTGATTGAAGGGTTTAAAGATGAATTGGCTGATGTTATTAAATTGAGCTTGACAGTTTCAGATTTTGAAACCAATTGGCATTATGTACTAAAGAAGTACAAAATGGAAGAGAACTCACATCTCAAACAAATGTTTGACAAACGTGATGAATGGGCTCCTGCTTACTTTCGAGATGCATTTTGTGCTGGTATGTCTACAACACAAAGAAGTGAGAGCATCAATGCTGTAACAAAAATTTGGATGGGATCGAACACTTCTTTATATGATTTTGCAACAAGGTTTGAGAAAATGGTTGAAGGTGTTTATGAGAGGGAGAGTGACGAGGACATTCGTACAATGAATGACACCCCGCAACTATGGGCTTGTCATCCAATAGAGGTTCAAGCACGAAAAGTGTACACTCGAAATATCTTCTCGCTTTTTAAAGACAAATTGAAGAGATGTACTGCACTTTCTGTTTGTGAGATCGAGAAAGAAAGGCTCTACGAGGTAAGTCCTATTTCAATTAAGTACAAGTATGAATGGTACAAGCCAAATCGCATGGTTCTCATCGACAAAACTAATGGTAGGGCAGATTGTGAGTGCAAAGGTTTTCAATTCCAAGGTGTTTTATGTTCCCATGCACTTGAGGTGATGAGATTTGTGAAGATGCAACCATTCCTTCCAGCACATTACATTCTTAAAAGATGGACACGTGATGCTAATGCAAGCATAAAAAGAGGTACGAACGAGAATAATCTGAAAGGGAAAAGTGACTTGCAATCTGTTATGCGTAGAGCCCTAACCCAACGATTGGAGAGAATTGTAGAGGCTGTTAAGTCTCGTGCAGCATATGACATGGCTTGCACAAAACTGGATGAGCTTGAAGAGGGGATAGCAAAAATTGAGCAAGCGCCTCCTACTACACAGAATGCACTGGTTGAAAAGAATTCCAATGAATCTCTTCAGTTCCAAGATCCGCCGATCTCACAATGCAAGGGCAAAAGAAAACCTCAGCGATTGAAGTCTCCGGCTGAAGTAAAAAAGGGAATGCGAATGTGTAGTTATTGTCATAGAAAAGAGGGTCACAACATGTCTACTTGTCCGAAGGTAAAAGTGTTTGTTAATAAATTCTGCTAAATATTTCATAGTATGATTTTACTAATATTTTCATTCATATTTCCCAATTGTAGAGATTGAAGGCTGAAAGTTCATTCAAGGTTCAAGCACAAGCTTTTGGAGCGAATGATCATGAAGGCAACAATGAATACAGCAACGAGCGTGAGAGTGAAAATGACAATATGTCTACTTGTCCGAAGGTTAGTAGTATTTGTTACTAAATTCTACTAAATAGCAAATAGTTTGATTTTACTAATATTTTCATTCTCATTTCCCAATTGTAGAGAATATTGGCTGAAAGTTCATTCAAGGTTCAAGCACAAGCTTTTGGAGTGCATGATCATGAAGACAACAATGAATGCAACAACGAGCGTGAGGGTGAAAATGACAACTTGTATTGATAATGTTTATTTCGGTATAGAAGGGATGGTAATATTTTGGTATATAAAGGAGTAGCTATATTTTGGCATAGAAATGGATAGTTATATTTTGGTATAGAAAGGAATAGTTATATTTTGGTATAGAAAAAAGAGTAATGTTTTGGTGTGAAGGTATTGCTTGTATACTGCTATTTAGTAATGTTTTATCGATCACTTGTTTACTTTTGTTGCTTGTTTACTGCTACAGTATATTTTTCTTGTGTTGTTTATACTATACTTGTTTTACTATTTTTTATTACATTAATGTACATTGGAATTTTTCTTATCTGTGGAGGAGTTAATTTTTGAAAATCTTGGGGCTGTCTTGAAAATTTACAAAAAAATTGGCTATTGGATCTAGGAGGTTAGCTCAGAATGAACAATAAGTATGTTTGGTTACTCAGAGAGATAATGGTCAGACAGTTATATAAAACAGTCCGTTTGGTTAAACAAATTGTTACAGTTTTTTGTTGTAGTTCCTGACATTCACTGTACCAGTACCAATTGTTACATTTTTTGTGTTGAATTCTTTACTAATATAGTTGTATTCAACAACAATTTAAATAAAGGAATGGAAAATGAATAAAATGTAACGTGAATCAAAGAATATATAATTGCAAGATAAAAATGATATTTTAGAAATTAATCAAAAACTGGAATGGCACAAGTCAAGTTTAGCTGAATATATAAAATTGCATACAAATTCACTAATCCAACCCAGTACACATCTCTGTCTTTTATAGGAGAAATTGAATTAAAAAGGAAATTTCCAATGTCACTAATTAAATCCATTCTAATCATTATCTGTGCTTGTCCTATAAACAATCTTCAATTTCCCTCTTTATTGCTTTGCAAATCCTCTCAATGTCTGCATAAAAATAAAGTCAAAAATACAAAACCACATCAGCTACTGAACTTCAAGAGTTGTGCATACTAATAAACCACATACCAAGAGAACAACTGTGCAACTTATTGTATTGAAAATAATCAATTAAATAGTGGTTTAAGAGGGCAAATTATGGTAATCTTTTACTTTCATTTTGGCATTCAGTGCAAGTTTGGTGGAGATTCAATTGAAATTGGCAAGGAAAGGGCAAAAGAAGAAAAAAAAATATAGACACACACACACACATATATATTCACTATTTCACTAGGATAAAAGAAGCCAAACTGACCGCTTTCATAAGTGCGTAGATCCCAGATTATGTGAACATTTCTTCCAACCTGATGTGGCCACTGTTGTCAGTGTTTATCATCTTGAACATTTCTTCTAACCTCGCAGTCGCATTCTAAGTGCTCTGCAATCACCTATAAAGGTAAGTACATTCTATATCAAAGGTGAAACAGGAAAATACAAAGGAAAAATTTTTACATAATATTAAGATACTCTCTCATTTTATATGGTTCAGAGTTCAGACAAGAACCTTGCTAGCTAGTTTACATTCATCTGCTAATTTAATAACTTTGCATAAAATAGCCTCAATTAGCCAAAGTCCTTTACATTCATCTGCTAATTAATAACTTTGCATAAAATAGCCTCAATTAGCCAAAGTTCTGACATTCTATCTCCAAGTACTGACATAACAAAAAATTAACTAGAAAAGAGTTAATTTTTTTTTTTTTTTGAAACAAAATCTGAATTTCGCCAATTTCATTCTAAACAAGTTAATTTAGATTCACGTAACAGTGCTACAAAGCTCAATCTAAGCAATTCAACAATATGCGTTAAATCCAAGCCTAAATATTTAGACACCACAATTTCCATCAAGAGATAAGACCCAAAGCTTTTTACAAGTTGCAACAGTTGTCACTTCAACCAAAACCCTACCAAAACACCACCAACAACCCGATACAAGCAAACTCCAACTGGAACCTACTCCTAATTAACCCAAATTCCTTAATCAATAGAAAAGAGTTAAATTGCTTATCTATTTACACCAATTCTCAAATCAGGAGAGACAAGGCAAGAGACAACCTTTTACTCTGTGGCATTTCATCAAGCAACTGTAGGATGCACTGAAGTAAGAATTCTTCATTTATATCAATTCTCAAATCAAGAGACAAACAAGACAACATATCTTAAATTACTAATTCGGATAGCACAAAATCGGGTCAAGTTCTCATACCAGCGGAGGCACTGTGTCGGGCGAGGCAAGTCACGGTTAGATGAGGCCGTGTCGCTGGAACGAAGGCGCGACCCAGGCGAAGCAGCGAGCGTGACTGAGGTGAGATGAGAGAGAGCAACGAAGGGTTAGGGTTGGGGTTAGCCTTTGCGAGAGCGAATCGAGAGAGAGCATCGGTGGGTCAAGGGGTCTGCGAGAGCAAATGAGAGAGACAGAGAGAGAGCGTGGGGTGAGGGGGTGAGGGGTCTAACGAAGGAGGTAACGGGGTTTAATTTTTAAACCCTTCCGTCTTTGTTTTTTTTGATCCAGCGATGTATCATGCACGAATCTTAAAGCAATCTGATGGTGCATGATGTGGTGTTATATGGTTTCAAATGACATTAGTGTTATCGTAGCCAGACTCGATATCCAGATATGTATTCAACACAATACAATGAAGTATTCAACAACACTGTAAAATATATTCATTATAACAATATACTGATACCAGAACTTGATCATATATTATCAACGCAACAATCAAATATTAACAAGGGTAATTCTAATTTCAAATATTAACAATCCTATATAACAACTACAAACACAAACTACAATTCAACTAACAAGTTAAGATATTAACATATCCAATCAGAAAATGCCAGTTACGAATCACAAACAACAATTCCAATCAGAAACTACAATTCTAATTTTTCACAATTCTAACTTCAAATAATTTCAAACTTGCTGTCATTTCTTTCATCGATCAACATCCTGAAAGCTATTAGGATCCGTTCGACGCTGATCATATGCTACAAATTTTCACAAACAAAAGAAAAGTCAGATTCATATACATTCAAATATGGCAATACAAGTATTCATTCACAGCACAAAAAAATAAATACTGACCAAAATATTCATTCACAGCTTCAAAGTATTCAACTATAACATATAAGTATTCATCCAGATTAAATAACGTATTCTATCACCATTCAGACAGAGAGCTCGAACGCGTGACAGTCCGATCGCCTGACAGACTGAGATCGGCAGAATGTCGAGATCAAAACTAAGATCGTCGGAGTTGGAAGTTGAGACTGAGGTGCGTCAGAGCATCGACTATTTCAGCACTGGTGATGTACTCGTCCCATTCTGATCAAACTTTGGATGGATTAAAGCTACCTTCAGTTTGAAATTATATCATAAATCAAACTTTGAATGGATTAAAGCTACCTTCAGTTATGAAATATTCATCTGTCAAAAAAGGAAAGGATAAAGTGTGAATTTCGTACCAAGACAGTATGCATCTCACATCCATAAAGTATTCATCCGTAAAATCAGAAAATATTTATCATTAAGAGCAGAAAGTATTTACCTGAGAGGATTCAACGGAAATGAAGAGATAGAAGGAGGCAGTGACCGATGGAGGAAGAGATCAACGGAGAAAAATCTGGATCAGCGCAAGTCCGACGGCTAGAAGCGATCCATCGGAGCTGAATCGTGTAGCCGAGACTGACTTCTTGAAAGTAATGCGATGTAAAATCGCTCTCGAAGGCATGCTTATGAGATAAATACGGCCTTTGTCGGTGGAGTCGACAGCGAACAAGAGGCGACCGTCGTCTGACACGGCAATCCGGGAGAGATCGGACTCAAAATTGAAGGTGATGGAGCGCAAGTTTACCAGATCGGAAGCGATGATGCCATTACTAGCCAACGAAAGGAGCAAGTCGCCGGAGATCAAATTGAACATCGCAATTGACAGATCAAAATGAAAAATTTATCTGAGAAAAAAGAAGAAATTTAGATCGCTGATCGACGGAGAAGAAGAGATCGACGGAGAAGTAGGAGGCGGTGACCGATCGGCATGACAAAACAAATCAATTTCAGATCTAAAAACAAGTCAACATGACAAAACAAATCAATCTCAGATCTAAAAACGTATGCCTCTTAGATGACTAAAAAATCATAAGCGGATTTTATAAAGGGGACGTAAGAATTACCTCCTTGAGTGGAGACGATTTGTCATGACCTAGTGCGTATGAAGCACCACAGCTTTTGAATCCGACAGTTTCGATCTCTTATCTCCTCCTCTCTCCTTCATTGGGAGAATGGGAGCGTAATCGCCTAATCGTCAAAGCAAACAATTTTACCTAATCGCCTCCTTTTCTGCTCCGCCATTGACGGAGCTAGTACGAGCAAGAAGCTCTCATAGAAAAACCTAGATCACAAAAGAAAAGAGGCGAGAGAAGAGAAGGATCTGGTTGGTGGGGGTTGGAGTGAGACAAAATAGAGATCAGGTTTATCAAATTAGGAAAGTTTGGACAGTTGAAAACTGGTTGAAAACGAGTAAGACCGTTACGGGAATTTTCCGGGGATTGAGTTACGGGGGATAATTAGAAAAGTTTGCGGGGGACTGTTAGGGGACGGGAGAGGGGGGTAAGATATAATATCCCTAAAATATATCCGGTTGTACATACATAAAAAAGTGCGCAACCATTGAGATTCTCTTAAAAATTATGCGTTCACACTTTCCGTGCTCTCTCTGTTGATGCTTGATACCCGCTGTATCCTGTTCACACCTTGAACACAATCTCAACCGTCAGTTTTTCTCGGCCCAGCCCAGCCGTTAGATATTTTAAGCTTCTTCTCTCCAGTTTCTTTAAACTGGAGAGGTTATATGTTAACTATGTTCAACTGAAAGTGTTCTTTTTTTTTCTCTTGATTCGACTTTTAAACTGCGTTCATACTACGTTAACCTCTGCTCTAAATCTGAACCGCCAAATCAATGTAACTATATTAAGATTGCAAGCATCTTGATGCAATTAATATCGGATTAGTTCGACACCATATTTGTACTTGACGCCACGTCAGAATTTTTCTATCTATCAGGCGTGGCATATTTTTACCACTTTCCAGTTTTACCCTTTCCTTCTCCCGACAGTCCACCTCTCTCTCTCTCTCTCTCTCTCTCTCTCTCTCATTGTCTATTTATTACCAACCTCTCAACGCCCCCAAGAATCTCTCTTTCTCTCCCCTAGCACTCTTTCTTCAATACACAAATTCAGAGCATAACATATCAAAGAGGTCATCAAATCTCAATATATATTCGCATTGGTGGATGGGCAACTGCATCACCTTCCGACGAGTCGTCGCATGGATGGATGACGGCGAATGGGACTTGTTAGATTCCGAAAGCTCCCTGCATTGCACGCAATCACCGGAATCTCAATCAGAGCAACAACCGATTGTCACAAAAAGCACTCACGAAGAAGATGTAAAACTAATAAAACAGTCTGCAGAATCACCGACTTCCGCAACGAACCCGACGCACGAGGTGAGGATCAAGATATCAAAGAAGCAACTGGCGGAGCTGCTGAGGCAGTCCGAGACCAAAGGCCTACCTGTGCAAGAAGTGCTACTAAACCTCGCCGAGAGCACAAAGCCTCGTCGGGTGAGGCATAGAAATAGAATTGAACAATGCTGGCGGCCCGGGTTGCAGAGTATACCCGAGATTATCGAGTAAATAGCTTGGTTGAATTTGTTGCGACGGTAACAGCGGCATGTTGTTCGTTGCGGAGGGCCGTCGGAGCAAGGACTAATTTTTTATTTTGTTTATATTTTTTTTGTTTATGGTTATTTTGGAGGGGGCATCAGTTTCTTTTTCTTTTTTTTTCTTATATATTTATTTATTTATTAATTTTTTCAATTATTGATAGGTTTGAGGAACTCAAACACGTACATTACATTAATTATTATGTAAATTATTATGTAGTTTTTGCGCTTTGTTAGATATGAGATTAATTAATTTAATTAAATATTTTCTTCTCCGATGCGTTTGTTAGGAAAATAATTAAGTACTAGCTCTGCGCCATGTTTTAGTTAATGGCACTGCAACTTGCCAGCAACCTTTCTGTTAATAATTATCTCTTATAATTATTGTTGTGTAAAATGTTAAACACCACTTTAGCAAAAGAAATGGACTCATTATTATTTATTTTATTTTTCTAATTATTTTTTTTTGGCAAACGGTCCTATATATATAATAGAAGAAATGAAAACCAAACTGGTGATTACATAGAAAACTAAACAAGATCAACTCACTGTAGAAATACCAGAAAACCTGAGACTGCATGTGCCAGCCCTAGGAAAGCATTTGTCAGTAAGCGCACATACAAAAGCATACAACTAACTATATGCACATGTATCAGTGAGAATAAACAAGTGTAACAGTAGAGATAAAACACAGCAGCTCTTCTTCCTCTCAAATAAAACACAGCATGCAGGTCTAGCAATGGAGACCAGTACCGCACACCGCACACCGTACCAGTATCCAAGCATATTCCCTTGCATATACATATAAATATATAATACATACAGCTAAAAATAAAACTTAAAAAAACCAAAAAAAAAAATGCAATTATTGTTATGCAATAACGATCTCTCTGATGTATAGATGACGTATATTTTGTGTATATATGTTATAATTAAAAAAAAATGTTTAAGTAGAAGGACGTCTCAACTCCCACGTTATAGCAATATTATTTTGTTTTAATCGAAAATTTATGATGAATTGACATGAAACTAAAACTTTAATTATTAAAAGTAGGTGGCAGATCGAGAAGATATTATCAAATCAGACATAACCCAATTATTGAATTTTCAGGATAAGAGAGTGGGCTCCATGAAGCTCACATTATAAAAACAGCAAATCATAAATTGCCACGTCCACACTTTTTCCTTAGTTGAGCGGATGTCCGTTTGATTGCATTAAAGTATGTGCTAACAATTTATATAAATTATTTTGTAAATTAATTATAACTACAAATTCAACATTATTCAAATTAAATTTGATCTAGCATTTTATATTGTACGGCGCTACAATTAATTTACCATCCAATATTAATTAATTAATTAATTAATCCAAGCAAAAGCCGCTTAAATATTTCCATGTTTACTATAATATTACTCTAAATTTCTTATTTAATTTTCCCTTAATTACGTCAATACTTCACCAAGTATATTCTAATTATTTTTATCGGAAGATTTGTTGAAAAAAATTAATTATATATTTTTTTACATTATTATTCGGCCTTTAATAATAAATTATGTATCGGTACTTGTTTAATATTAAATTCTTTAATTATACTTCACCAAGTCATGAGAAAATTACAGAATACGGAACCGGTTCTGTATCGGTACTTGTTTATTAAATCATGCATCCAATACGTGAATTCATGATTTATTTATGATGAAAAATATAGTAATTAAGCTCATAGGTCCAACATAATATATTGTAGCATTGAAAAATAAAGAACGGATTATAGATTTTAATTGATAATTACGGACTACAGTAAAACAAATTGGAGATATGGACGGAAATATATATATATGTATTTTCAGAGTGGATCAGCGATTTTCAAAGTGCCTTAATAAATAATTAAAAAGATTCTCAGAATATAAAATTTGGTCTCCAAACACATTTCAATATAGAGAACATGTTGAGCGGTTCGGGTCAGCTATTTGAACTTTGGAAATGAAGATATAGCGTGGAGTACAAACATATTTTATTCCATGAAGCACCCTAGTCAACCTCTATGTGTGTGTGTGTGTGTATGTGTAGAGCTGGGTTACGGTACTTCATGGAGTACAACAAGTTTTTACTCCAATGCACTATATTTTTATTTTGAAAATCCAAACAACCGATTCAAACCGCTCAACATGATCTCCATATTGAAATGTGCTTGGAGACCAAATTTTATATTTTCTGGAATTTTTTTACTATTTATTAAGTCACTTTGAAAATCTCTGATCCGGTGGTCCAAAATATTTTACTGTTTTTTACTGTTCACAGTGGATCAGCAATTTTCAAAGTGGGCTAATAAATAATAAAAAATTCCAAAAAATGTAAAATTTGGTCTCCAAGCACATTTCAATATGGAGAACATGTTGAGCTATTCAGATCAGTTGTTTGAATTTTCAAAATGAAATATAGCATTATGGAGTAAAAACTTGTTTTACTCCATGAAGCACTCTAGTCAACCTGTGTGTGTGTGTGTGTGTTAAATTTGAATAATAGATATGGATGGAAATTCGTTGGGTTTCTTTCATATGCGCCTTTAAATAGTCAACGAATTTACAACCAGCCATTTTTTGTTGGCTCTTACATGGAAAAAAAAAACATGGAAAGAAAAGTATTATACTTTTATGGTTCAATATGTATGACCTCCATTTCTACAATATTTAATCTTAGAGTATCATTTCTACGCAAGTAAGCTAATACTTTTATTGTTTCCACAGAAGTAGCAGCAAATCATATAAAAATATTGCTAAAAGTTTCATAATATATATGGTTTACCTTGAGATTAATTAATAATCAACAAGCAACGAAAATCACGTGATGTTGACTAATATATAATATAATATATAATTGTCAGGGTCCAATTAATATGCCTCATCCCTCCATTTGAGGCCCAAAACATAAGCACAAGGCATGGTCCAATTAAAGCCCTTTGACCCTAGAAAAAATAATATTTTTTTGCAACAAGTAGTGTATATGTGTCGTAATAAGCCCATTTCGCAAACAGCCCAGCATAAGAGCATACCCCAGTTAAGGCCCCTTCATGTGGGCCCCTCAACATATCACATTTGGGGTATTTCATATATGAGGAGGTTATAATATCTTGTGTTTTTTCATTTCTCATAATATCTCATATTTTATATTTTTATTTCTAAAATCTAAATTGTCCATCCGAACTGCTCAATATGATATTCATAATAAAATATGTCTGGAGATGAAATTTTATAATTTTTACTATTTTTTAAGATAAGTACAAAATTACTGTTTTTGGACCGTTCAAAAATAGTGATTTTCTACTCATCTTAAAAAATAGTAAAAAAATTTCAAAAATTATAAAGTTTCATCTCCAAGCAAATTTTAGTATGGTATCATGTTGAGTGGTTCATATCAACAATTTGGACTATAAAAATGAAGATATAAAATATGAGACATAATGAGGTATTGGAACCCTTCTCTTCATATACAAGGAGTGGTCAAATGGTCAATGGCTTTAAACTCGGGATCAAATTATAACGTGATTCGCTAAACTTTTATAATATTCATATGGATGTACATTTAATACATATTTGAGAATTTAAATACGGATTTGCATCCATTATCTGAGCTGATTTTGAATCAAATTTATATCATATTTGGGATGTTTTAGACAAAATGCTTGCAATGGCCGAATCCGGGCTTGATGCCAATGAATATATTATTTAATATTTATATTTTCAAATTACAAAATAAAATTAATGTATATACTAACTTAACTTATTTAATTAAATTTCTTCGAGTACATAATTTGACGAACAATTCTATTCAGTATTTAATTGGTTTCTTATGAAAAGTATAATTAAGCATCAATTAATACAAATAAAAATTTAGAGCCAAATTTAATTGTTTGTAAAAACTATGAAAGACTATTAGGTTCAAATGCACAATGGTTAATTTTGTGCTCTAATTATGTTCCACATTTTTTTTTCGTTTTCAATTTTTAAACAGTCAATCTGAACTGTTCAACATGATTTTCATAATAAAATATGCTTCGAGATCCAATTTTATATTTCTAGATTGGAATTTTTTTAAGGAGATTCTGGACCATCTGAAAAAGTGATATGTAAAAAAATATAAAATTTGGTCTCCAAGTATATTTTATTATGAAGATCATGTTGAGCGGTTCAGATCAACTGTTTGAACTTTGAAAATAGAAATAAAATATATAGAGAATAATTAAAGTACAAAACCATAGTGCATTTGAACCCTCCTCTATAACCAAAATTATTTTTCGTTTTTATAAATAATAAAAAACTTCTTTCTCCATCACAAGATTCACAAACGAGAGTCACTTGCTAAAATGGTGAGAAAAGGCCTTTTATGCGTTGCGTTTTTATTTTCTCAGAGATTATTTTCGAAATTAAGATGCCATCAAACATGTAATTAATGGACTAAGGATTAATTTTTAACATTTTATAGAATGGTACACTAAAGTAATATCATTTGTGTTTATACCCAATTTAATAGCGGATTTACAGTTGTGTTCGAATTAACATAATACATAATTGTGTGGGTGTCATATATTAATTTTCTTCAGAGCACTTCAAGTATTATTGTATAATGAATTTATGGTGAATTTTTTTTTCTTTTCATATTTAGAATACAGCTCCAATATTTTACGTGATGGATACTTTATTTTTCTTCAAAATGAAACGAAATATCACCCAAGATAATTAAATTATTCTATCCATCGTACAAAATATATAGCTAGATAATTAAATTATTATATTCTAGCTAATTGAAGGAAACGATGCACATGCAATCAAATTTTGTAGCGTCAAGGGATGCTGCAACAAAAGAGAAACAAATTATTAATCAATGCAAGCACAAAATCACTAAAATATAAAATTAAAAATAATTGAATGTTGTCTCTTTCATCTGGATTTCAAAATCAACACTTCTTTCACTTAAAAAACATTATTTTTTGTCACTAGATCAAAGACTGATTAATTTGTATTGTTCATGATTTAATTTTGAACAGTATTACGATAAGTTGTCGTCACTCCATAAATTTACTAATTAATATTTAAAAATTAATTGCCAAACAATTATTTAAATATTTGATCTTAATCACAAGAAATGTTCCATGTAATTTTTATTATTATTATTTAAGTGCATTTTATACAAAATCAACTTTTCACAAAATAAACCAGTCAATTATATCCTATATACCAATATAGTTTTGTTGGATGGATTTGAGGCAATTTAATTTATGACACTAGAGTTCTACTCTTTGGTTATATCCCAATATATGGAGATGAATTTGCTGTTATTCATATTCCAACCATTCAAAGTTTTCCACGCACGAATCTCAAGAAAATTCTTTTTTCATGTGCAAATCTCGATAAAGATCAATGGTTGAGATCCTTTTGGAATAACAGCAGATTTAGTGAGAGAGAAAAAAAAATCAACATATATATAGCAGTTCATGTGTATATAACTATATGTATTGAGTAAAAAAGAAGAGAGCAGTTTGGATCCGATGTCCATCGGACTCAAGTCTGATGACCTTCATAACTGTCCGATCGGTTTTAAGATCCTTGCGTATCGCTTTAATATCCGTGTGCATTTACTTTAATATTCTTGCTCACAGATCTTAAAGCGGATCGGACGGTTATGGAGCTCATCGGACTCAAATTTGAGTCCGATGGGCATCAGACCCAAACTGCTCTCAAAAAAGAAAAGAAAAGAAAAGAAAGTCTCTATATATATATATATAAATAAATCTTACGTATCACAGGCAGTTGCAGGATCAATTGTAAAGCCAAGAGAGACACCACAGAGGCCTGGCAAGCGAGCAACTGCAGTAGCATTAGGATCATACATTGTGATAAATCCCATCATACAATTGCATGTTGATCTCCTATTCTCTATAGAATCAGAAGCAACTCTGTACATATTTGTCACTCCGTCACAACATGGTGTTCCTAGCAAAGGTTCTGGCTCCCCAAATTCTACAAAATTTGAGCAACCCGATATTAGGGACAATACCGTGGTGCAATCAATCGATGCATCAGTTGCCTGATCCTTCATACAACACATTATAATTACTACCAATATTATTATTGCAATCGGCCTGTGGTGAGAATTTTTCAGAGCAAGTACCATCTCTGTTTTAGGATTTTTTTTTTTTTTTTTTATCACCTTTATTGTATTATTCACTATTGATTGATTAACTCGATTGCCAGGAGAGGTTTTAAATAGATTAGCTTTGAATGCTATATGTGTTGGTTGCCGTTGGGTCATATCAGTGACATGATTGAAATACAATGATGCAAAACTTGGGTTTGGAATTAATCCCAGTTTTAAAATAATTACCTTTTTTTTCTCAATATGACGTCAAATTTTTTTTTATCGCCGGCTTTTTTTTTGCCAAATCTCGTCATTCATTAGTAGTATATGACTATAATAACAAATACCAAAAAACGAGACGTGACTAATATGCTGTGAGGTCACTTGATAAAAAAAAAAAAATTCACATGATAAAATCAAAATATATGATAAAAGACCATCACATCATGTGAATAATCACGTCCCATGTACATGTGATCAATGTAACATCACCATTTATTTTTAAATGTGTTTGTTGGAATTTTAAATTAGTTCATTGTATGTATGAAAGATAAACATATCAAGAAATATATAAATTGCAAAAGATTAAAACAATAAATAAAGATTGGATAACCGGTCATGTTACATGCTATGTCATTTTCAGTCAAATGTAAATATATTAGATGAATGAAAAACTTATATATGCGAGTTGAAAATTTTGAAACATGAAAATGAATTTATATTTATTTGAGTTATTGTTCATCATTTAACCAGCTACTTTTGAGCTTAGGTCCAGTAGGACCCTCTTCTCCGAGCACCTCATCAGGCAACCTCTCTATTGTCTTCTCTACTCTGTCTCTCAGTTGCTTAGGCAACACCTTCAACACCTTTTCTATCTCCTTTGTTGTATCATAGCTTTTCTTGGGTCCCCATCTTCTCTCATAATTCAACCATGCCATTTCTGGTACGCCCAAATAGTCGGCCGACACCAACTTAAACCTCTCTCCGACATCTATCCTTGTACCTTTGGCTGTGTCATTTCTTATTCCAATTCCCAATTTTGAGTAATCCCCTTGTAGTACTAATCCTGGTTTGGAATAGAATGCATGACCATTTAGAGATGAATACGCCACGGGCCGGTTACCCCCTTCAAATTCAAGTTGCGATGCATCAACCCAGGTGCCGCCACCGTGCTCCGAGAAGTATACGCTTAGTAATTCCCCAGTGAAGTTGCTGATTCTCAGAGTTACATGCTCCCAGTCACCCACATGCTCTCCTATTTTACCGAGAGATATGGTAAGAAATTTCACCTTGGCCCGTGCGTGTCCGTTAAACGGGTAGAACACCCAAATGGCGATGTCGGTGCATGTTGCTCCAATCATTGGTTTTACATGCAAGTACACCTCTGTTGAGATGATGTCACCTTTCTTCACCATATCCTTCTGCGAGTCATTTGTCGGTAAGTCGATCCAGTATAAGTCGTCACTCAAGCCGCCTTGAGGGAGATTTGAGCCGTCTGTTTCAATTTGCGTAGGCGTCTGATTATCTTTTTGGTATAAAAGCGCGCCATTTTTGAAGAACCAATTTACCGACGAAGGGAGGTAGGGTTCATCTTGGTGGAGATATATCCAAGGAGAAAAATTCTTCATCAAGGTTTCAATTTGGCAAAGAGTAGGCATGGAACTAGTAAAATCAGTACTCTTGTTTTTCAAGCAAGCGAGAGTAGGCGCAGTTGGAAAACCACGGGCTTGAACCAAGAATGCACCGACCGATATGCCAAGTGCTTGGACCCCTCTAACTGAAGGCCTCAGAGGTGACACACTGATGCCATCTCTGTCACTACCCCAAATTGAGGAGTCGGTCTCACATTCATCGGTGAAATCATCCCTAACGCACCGAAATTCATCAATAGAAGGTTTCTCGGGTGTATCGGTCACTGCCAAACCGACGACTCGGTAACCTTCGGGTGGTGATGGCAGCCAAAAGTAGGCGGTGCCACTCTGCTTAACATTTGAATTCTGGCTGCTCCAAATGAGAGTAAAGTCCAGAGGTGCCTTGAGAATAGGGACGGTTGCATTGGTGGCGTCTCTTGCGACAAGGATACGACCCGAGAGAGGTTTGTTGTTGGTTTGTGCATAATGGCCCAGAATGAAGAAGCCGGCGGGCAGTTGAACGGGGCGGAAAAAGGAAATGCCGAGATCGTCCGAGCCGCCTTGAAGGGCTGTCCACACCTTGGTGAAGTTTGAAAGTTGACACAACTGCAAGCCACCGATGTCTATTAAACCACTTGCAAATCCCTCATCTACACCAGTAGGAAGCTATACATAAATATTCCAAGGAAGCTGCATGTGCATTTGAAGTTTTGAACTCTATTCTTTCTATATATTAAGGGAATTCCCTAAAAATATATAAATGATTTTGTTGGCTAAACAATGAATTTATAGTGACTACTATAAATGCTTGTAATAACTAAGCCTGTTTATATAAACAACTTACTAATTAAATACATGTGATACTAATCAATCAAATAATGCATCAATATAATATAATATAATATAATATACATGTACCTGAGTTCCATGATGGCAAAGGGCATGGAAAAGAAAAGGAAGTCTCAATTGGGAGAGGTCCCCTTTTCTGGTCAAAAAGGCAATTTTCCATGACTGGCTTTAAAAATAACAAGTTAATTGCTTAATGTTATTAGCTTGTGAGAATAATTTTTGTTTGCAAGTAGAAAACAAAATAAGAGAGAGGATTTGGAATTTTTGAAGTTGTGGGTGTACTCATTTATACCATTTGAGCTCTCTCCTCAAAAGTGATGGTTGTAACTTGAAACAGGTAAACATGTGTATGAAATTTATGAGTGTACTGTACCTAATTGGGCCCAAAAGATACACAATTCAGATCCAGGGAAGTAACCCAAAAATTGAGTTTTAGATCAGGACCGTTCAATTCGAATATGAGATCATCCATCCGGAAGTGGACCGCACACATTTTGAGAGATGGATTCGAATCCCGATATGATCCCGAGTGACAGTCTCGAACCAAAACTCAAAAATTGGGTTAACGGACCCTATAAACCAATTTATGAGAGCAATTTGGGTTCGATGGGCTGCATAACTGTCCGATCTGCTTTAAGATCTGAGCGCATGGATATTAAAGCTAAGCGCACTAATTTTAAAGCAAATCGGACGGTTATGGAGCCTATCGAATTCAATTTGAGTCCGATGGGCATGGGACCCAACCTGCTCTGCCAATTTATGCTTGCTCATAAAAAAAGTGTTCCATTGGTTCTTTTATTATAACGATATACAGGATGGGAAAAAAAAATAGCAACTATATCACTAAACCAAGGTGCAGTGCTCCATTGGTTCTTTTATTATTGTTTTATTTTTTTGCCTTGAAGGCTGCCCCAGGGTGCGAATTGTATGAAAAGAGTGTACTGTACCTAATTGGGCCTGGCAAGGCAAACATTGCATGATAACTTTGAAGCGATGATTAGCAAGATGCACAAGAATTCCCAATTAATCAATGCTTTCAAGAAACATGCAAGTTTTCTCCGTCCATAATGGATTGTAAATTTCCTGGAAATAAAACAAAGGAAAGGAATAATATTGTAACTGAAGTATTAACATGAAGTAAGGGTATGAAAGTGTACGGTAAGGAAAGAATTGGGTAAAAGCATTTTCATATCTAGACCATGTTCTTACTTGTTAAATATTAACTTATTTGTACTCTATTTTTATTCAATAAAATAATGGATAACAAAACGAATAACATTATTATCGAATAAATTAATAACATATGATATAATACATACATACATACATATATATATATATAGAGTCCGGCTAATGTGCTTTCGGTAGCATATGGGCTGAAGTGCTTACGGTTTAAATTTGAAATTTTAAAATCCAAAAAGTCGATCTGAACCGTTAGATGTGTTCTCTATGTTAAAATGTGCTTGGAGACCAAATTTTACATTTTTTGGAATTTTTTTGCTATTTATTAAGCCACTTTGAAAATCGCTGATCCAACGGTGGTTTCTGTTTTTACAGTTTGGTTAAGCCACCGTTGGATCAGTGATTTTCAAAGTGGCTTAATAAATAGCAAAAAAAATTCAAAAAAAATGTAAAATTTGGTCTCCAAGCATATTTTAATATAGAGAACACATCTAACGGTTCAGATCGACTTTTTGGATTTTGAAATTTCAAATTTGAACCGTAAGCACTTCGGCCCATATGCTACCGAAAGCACATTAGCCGGACTATATATATATATATAGTAGAACTAGGGTACTCCTAGGAGTACCAAGCTCTTTTGTACTCTTAATTCTAAAACCTATCGGATTAACTTCGAATGACGAATTCGAACTATTGAAATTGTTCTACCTTACGAGTGATGCATCTACATGTGCAAATTTTAAAATTTCAGATTAATTTAGTATAAAGTCAAGTGGTCAAAAGACTTCCAAAAAATGAATGCATTAAAATTAATTTAGAAACCTTCTAATTTTGACCACTTGACTTTATACTAAATTAATTCAAAACTTTAAAATTTTCATATGTAGACGCATCACTCGTAAGGTAGAAGGATTTCAACGGTTTGGATTCATCGTTCGAAGTTAATCCGATAAGTTTTAGAGTTAAGAGTACAAAGAGGCTTGGTACTCCTAGGAGCACCTTAGTTCTACTATATATATATATATATATATATATATAGAGAGAGAGAGAGAGAGAGAGAGAGAGAGAGAGAGTGTGACTAATATGATTTCAGTAGCATATGGACCGAAGTGCTTACGGTCCATATTTGAAATTTCAAAATCCAAAAAGTCGATCTGAACCGTTAGATGTGTTCTCCATATTGAAATGTGCTTGGAGACCAAATTTTATATTTTTTTGGAATTTTTTTACTATTTATTAAGCCACTTTGAAAATCGCTAATCCAACAGTGGCACTTTTGCTATTTTATACTAATCAGCAAAATAAAGATTTTTAAAAACTCAGAAAAAAAAATAGTAAAAAATAAGAAATTTTTATGAGTGAAATAGTTAAACACTTATCATGTATTTAATTTGTATTATCATACGCGACTCACAACAGCAAACTAGTTCAAAAACAAAAGCATACATCCAAAGTCCTGTAGCTAACAAAAAAATTACTTCATAACTTACAACCAAAGCCGTGGACCCCACTCACAGGACATCACCTAATCTAGTTTTATACACTGTCAGAAGGTACAAGCAGATTTAAAAATAAAAATAGTGATATGCTCAATAGAAATAAAGATTTGAAAGTATCTCTTTAACTGTTACCTATTATTCATTATGTTAATGTAATTGATTGAGAGGTCTTGAACTTTGTAATTCTGCCTCCACAAATAAAAAAACCTTGGAATTAATAAAAGCGAGAGGAAAGAGATCATATACTGTGAAATAAATTAAGAAGAGAGATGGGAGATGAGAGTATATTTGTCTATTTTATTTTTAGAATAACTAAATATATGAATAAATAATAAAAAATGGAGATAGAAGAAAGAAAGTTAAATTTGTATGGAGAGTGGATATTATGGTATTTTCATAGAGATATTGGCTATTTTGAATGTTTCAGTGGGTACATTGGAAATTTTTCCTTAAAATTTATCACGCGTCAGAAGAACCAGTCTCAACATTAGAGTAAGATAAATAGTTTAAATACTAGTTTGCATTCTCTGTACCGCTCCTGAATAAACCGGTTTCAGACAGTTCATGTGCACATTATACACAACTATATGTTCAATTAAAATTCCATTTTACTATGGAAATGAAGATATCAAAATTTATCGTTGTTGTCACACTGACGACTTAAAATTCATATTAGATTCAGTATGATAAAATTTCGTGATAAAAATAATTCGAATATAATTCGAGAATAATTTAAAATTATATGTTGAGAGAAAGAAAAATTCCACAAGAGAGCAAAAAACTAGAATAAATAAAAGCGAATTCAATCTGTCAATTTCTTATAGTCTTTATTCTTGATACTGCATCTCTCCTTTCTCTCGGTTCTATCTTCTCGAGTGGAGAGGAGAATGAGGGAGAGGGAAGGAACTGAGGCTGAGCAGAGCCGAGAGTGCGGTATCGTTGGAGCTCGTAGGCTAGTCTCCATCTCGATTAGAGTGCGACAGTGAGTAGATCCGATTGTTGTCGGTGTGCGGTAGCGGTCGAAGAAGTGGATCCGGTCATGGGACGAGATGGAGTTAGGGTGATTAACATTTCGATTGGAGTGCGACGGTGAGTAGATTCGGTTATTGTCGGAGCGCGGCGATGGTCGAAGAAGCGGATCCGGTCATGAACCGAGATGGTATTAGGGTGATCAACATCTCAATTGAAGCCCGACGGTAAGCGGATCCGGTCGTGGAGCGAGATGAGGATTAAGGTATTAGGATAATTAAAATAGATTAAAATATGAGAGTAGTTTAAATATTTTCATGAGAATAAGAGTAGATTTAGAAATTACGGTCATTTGACCGATTGTAAATACGTTTTTTATCAATGAAATTATTAGCTATAGACATTTAAAGCCACTAACCTTCAAAAAAAAAATGAATTATTCGCAAATAATTTGACACAAGTTTCAGAAATCAAATAATACGAAGATTAATTCGCCAACAGTTTAAATCTGATTTTTTTTCTAAATAATTTGCGAATGTTATTTTTTTGAGGAAGAAAATTTTATTACTATAGTCGATGTGAGATAACATGTCATGTGCATTATAGTCCATATGCACATGCTATTAAACAATAATTATTTATCGTCGTTGACTAATTCCACCACCAACCCATCAACCAACTAATGTAAACATTAATTAATTATCGTCGCTGCTACTTGTTTGGTCATCAATTTAAATTTATCAATTCAGGTCTAATTCACCATTAGCTTTTCGTCATTGTAAGAAAACTGAATTGATAAATTATAATTTATGAGCGTAGTGTGAGCATATGCTATTATAGCAAAAACTAGGTTCGCGCATTTGGTTGCCTTAATACAAAAGAGCTGGACTGTAATTCTTCTCCCCCAATCTTGTATTCTGCAAGTAAAGAACAAAATGCCTGAGACTAGAGAACAAAATAAAGATATTATGTAGGATTTAGGGCTCAACACAAAAATCATGGCTGTAATATATTCTTCTCTCCCAATCTTTGTTCACCCCTTGTCAGGATTTAATCCTTGCCTCTTTTTTTTCTAAAATTTGTTCTCCCACTTGTGTGCATAATTTTTAAAAAATAAATCATACACAACGATTTAAGGGAATGTAGCACATAACAGCCACTATGCCCTCATTTAATTGTTTTTTTGCGCTATTTCGGCACACATTTTTAAAATCAATCCCTAACTTAGCATGAACGCGAAAAAGTTGTAAAAATGTGAGTACTCACTAATTAAAAATCATCTTCCTCCGATTCATAACTGTTCCCCCAATAAGTTTCTTGCTGTGCTTGCTCTAGGTCAATCTCTTCATCACCTTGCTCTAACGGGTTGCTGGCATTCGTCATAGTTGGTTGCGAGACCTCCATGATATTGTCCACTAGGTCGAACTCCTCTCAAATGACTGTATTATCCCAATCAAAACCTGATCCGTCCAAAATCTCGATGTGATTTTCTAGCATTTTCTTTTGGTAAATGTCTTAGCTACTCATTCGATTGAAATGAAATATCATAGTTAGAAGAGCTCTCTTTTTGGTAAATCTTTCTTCTAGTGCTACATAAAAAAGATCACACGATACACAGAAAAGAGCTCTTTTTTTTGTCTACTTCTACAGCACTTTCTAGTGCTACATAAAAAAGATCACATTATACACAGAAAATAGCTCTTTTTTTGTCTACTTCTACAACACTTTCTAGTGCTATATAAAAAAGATCACATTATACACAGAAAATAGCTCTTTTTTTGTCTACTTCTACAGCACTTGTTTTGGTCCTTTTGGATCGTCCAGTTATTACTACAGAGCATAGCATTAACACGATACACAGTAACACATCTTGTTTTTTTTCTATTTAGAATATTCTGTGACACCCGGAAAAATTGGATTAAAATAAATGACATCCGAACTCAAATTTATTTAAAAATGACACTCCTGCACAAAAATTTCGCGCACCAACCAATCCAGGCTCGCACAAGAGTTTGGTGCACCACTTGATCTGCACAAGAATTCGGTGTACCAGGTTCGCACAACTATTTGGCACACCAATATTAATTTCAAATTTATTCTGCTCACAATTCAGGACCATTCGATTGCATCAAGATCTGTGCTAAGTACATTAAAATCCGTGCAAGTAGTTTCAATTTCTGTGCGCAAACTTTACCTAGCACACTCTGACTTTTTACACGTCTTTGACTCTTTGCGCATTCCAATGAAGCTCACAATTCAAGAGGACCATTCGATTGCATCAAGATCCGTGCTAAGTATATTAAAATCCATGCAAGTATGTTTCAATTTCCATGCACACCCAGTGCGCCAAATCTTGTGTGGAGACCAAGGGTGTGCGGAATCCTTATGCTAGAGTGTTAATTTTAGACAAACTTAAACCTGGATGTTTTTTATTTTAATCCAATTTTTTTGGATGCCACAAAAAAAAATTTCGGTGATCATATGAATGACTCGGATTATCAATGCACGCATGAGTAATTACAGTTTTTGTAGAAGTTATGTACAGAATAAGGAGCGATATTAAGGTGGAAAATTATCGCATAACTTTGTTAGAAGTCAATTTATAGAAAAAAAAATTATTAAAGGACTCAGTACACTCCAACATTTTTTAGATGCTATTCTCAAGAATTAAACATGCAACATCTCTGTAGAGAAACGAGACTCGTGTCATTGTACTAAATTCGCAGTTCAATTTATAGATCATATAAGACAAATTTGAATATTGTTTACATAACTACACTTTTATAAAGAAAATTATAAATATATTATTTTGACAAAAAAAATGGTATAATTGTTCGAATAGAACTTAAGTTTGACATTTCGAATCAATATCAAATAACACTGACAATTACAAAAAAAATGTGATTTTAAATTGAATCAATATGCATTTGCCCAACATGCAAAAAATTATAAGTTCGAAATTATATAAAAAAAATCGTGATTTTAATAGTTGCCTCTGTATTTAGTTATCTATGTATTTTAAATTAGGTTCTTGAACTATAGTTAGTCAATATCCTCTTAATTAGTTCTTGAACTTTAGTTAGTCAATTTTTTTAATTCTAGCCTTAAATCCACCTTACCAAAAAGTGCATTAGCCGTGTAGTGAGTGTTCTTTTCAGTGTTAGATTTTTTATAGATTTATTTAGATATTCGGATAAGGTCCATTATTACCGATTAAACAATTATAAGAGAATCTATTCATAAATTGTAATCTCTTTTTATTTTTATTTTTTTCGTTTTGAAAGTCTAAACAACCGATTTAAACCGCTCAATATGATCTTCATATTGAAATGTACTTGGAGATCAAATTTTACATTTTTTTATTTCTTTATTATTTTTATATCAATGAAAAATCATTGTTTTTGAATAAATTATGGACCATAAAAAAATAATTTAAAAAATTATAAACAAATAATAATAAATTTAAAAAAATGTAAAATTTGGTCGTCTAGCACATTTCAATATGTAAATCAGGTTAAATGGTTCGAATCAATTTTTTAAACTTTAAAAAAAAATATAAACATAAAGTAAAATAAGATTCTTACTTCAAAATTCATGATAGTCCAACTCATATTTGACTAACAATTAAAAAAATATTGCTAATGAATTTAAATCTGCTGAAATTCGAGATTATCTGAAATCTATGAAGTTCGAGATCTCGTTCAACTTTTTTGTGCACGCCTATCGAAATAGCTGATTTTGTTGTGCAAACATCTCGGTACAATCTAACAGTTGGATCTCAGATTTTAGCAGATTCGGATGCGTTGCGAATATGGTCCTTCTCCCATTTAATTTGCCTATGTTTTGAATAGACGTAGGAACCTAATTAAAGTAACCTAAACCGAATAAAAAAGGAATTCGCATTCTCTGAGATATCTCAAACTTTCCATGACCTTTTTGGAATATCTCAATCGTTCAAACACGTTCTGCACGAATTTCAAAGCTCAAATATTACTGGCCCGCTAGGTTGCCCCGAATAGAAACCGGACACGTCGGTCACGCAAAAATTGAGATATCTCAGAGAATACGCACCCATAAAAAAGGGGAAGAATTGTTTTGTCTTACTCCGCAAAAGAAATATCTCAACTCCACTGACCCTCTGTCTCTCCTCAACACAGCTCCACTCTTCGCTCTTAACCCCAAAAATGGTGATCCAAAGAGATGAAGCAAATGGATCCTCAGATCAGCTGGAGGTGGTACTGAGCGACAATACAAGAACATGGTTGCGGCGAATGCATTCGGCTACATTTATCGAAATACAATTGCTGATGCCTCTTGCGGCACCGGCAGTTGTCGTGTACATGATGATCAGCGTCATGTCAATTGCTTCACAAACGTTCTGCGGCCACCTCGGCAACCTCGAGTTTGCCGCTGCAGCTCTTGGAAACAATGGCATTCAAGTCTTTGCCTATGGTCTCTTGGTATGGAAGTTCTTCATATATACATGTCTTCTTTTTTCTCTTGTTAATTTGTTTCTAATTAGTTGTTGATACTTGATAGTGAATTAAGTGTCTGTTCGGCAAGTCATTAGAAATAAGCATAGGCACATAAATAGAACTAAAAAGTATTGTTTATGTGGAAAAAAAAAATCAGTGTAGCAGCTGAAAAGTCCTGAATGAGTAATTAAGATGTTTTGGTAATGTGTAGTTTTCACTTTTCAGTGTACTCTAGGAAAGTTATTGTGTATGATGTAAAATAGGAATTGGGTTGGAAGAAAATTAAGGGTTCTTCTCAAGTTTTATAGTGAACAATATAAAAGAAAATTACAAAATGTTTGTTTAATTTGGAAGTATAGCAACATATATGTCCTCGGTGATAACGGAGGATTCATAATTAAGCAATATAAATTAGTATTTATTTCTGGTAATAATCAATCCTTTAATAATGAATCTAACATTGAGTGCTATTAAATAGGCAATGATTAACTACAAAAGATTTATATTAATTATTAAGGATCAAAGTAACTAAGACGAGAGTCAATTGAGAGCAGGTAGTAGGGTTCCTCATACATACGGATATCTGATCTGGAAGCAAAGTGGCTTTTTTTTAGACTGATGTCTGATAAGTGGGGTCCACATAAATGAAAGAGAGAAACAACTAAAAAATCCCAGTGTCAGTGCCTCAGTGGTCCGTATACAGAGAAATCTGCATACATCTATGCCCGAGAGGATCCCAAGTCTTATTTATTACAAGTAACTTGCTCCAGACAAAGTTACCTTTTCTTTTGTCGTGTTTCGCGATGAGTCACTTGTTTTGCGTGACACACATCAGACTAGGTCGACTCTGTTAATTTTCCAATTCAGAGTAGGTCTGATGCCTATCGGACCTACTTTGGTTCGATGGGTGTAATGACCATTCGATCTGCATGAAGATTCGTGAGAACTACATCAAAATCCGTGTAGACCTGTTTCAATTTCCGTGCGCACAGATTTGAATGCTTATTGTACGGTGTTAGAGCTAATTGAACCTAAAAGTCCGACCTACTCCTATCTCTTAATTTTTTCCGTCCATCAGAATATCCGATTTACCGATTTACACCTCTCCTATTTTTTTTTTTTTTTTTTTTGAAAGAGGATCAATAACTTCCAAATAAAAATAATCAATTTCTAGTAGCGATAGAATAATTTATTTATTAACTTCATAAACTTAATTAATTAAAGCCATCCGTCATTGGATAATATTTTAGGCATTTCTATATGTCTAACCAGGATGGATCTAATGCTTAGTAAAAGGTTGCTAAGTCACTCTGATCATTTTAAAATTTTAATTATACGTATAGAAATTTAATTAAATTTTATTTTTTTATATAGTCTAGCTATTCTCAATATAAGACAAATATTTAGTTGTAATCTAGTGGTTAAAAATTCTATTTTGTGATTGAGACGTATTGGGTTCAAATGTCACACACTACAATTGTGCATTTTAATTTTCAGTCACTCCTATCAAAATTTTCCAGTTCCACCCCTGGGCCTAACCCCAATTTCGCACGGTTCCGTTCGGATTTGACACGGTTCAGTGCAATGCTTTTGATAATGTTCTGCCCTTGAACTGTGTAGTTTTATTAGCATGGGCTTGCCATGAGCATTTCAATTTTACAAGACTGAATTTTTCATGCATTCCTTTGATCAAATATCATCATGCATAATAATTTTTTTATACAATTGATATATACTTCAACCTTCCAACAGCTAGGGATGGGGAGTGCTGTAGAAACACTATGTGGTCAAGCGTATGGTGCAGACAAATACGAGATGCTTGGTGTATACCTACAGAGGTCTACGGTACTGTTAATGGCAACTGGCATACCCCTGACAGTAATTTATGTTCTCTCTGAGCCGATTCTGAGATTACTCGGTGAATCTCCGGAAATATCAAAAGCAGCTGCATTGTATGTTTACGGATTGATCCCTCAAATTTTCGCATACGCCGTAAACTTCCCGATTCAGAAGTTTTTACAATCACAGAGTATTGTTGCACCAAGTGCCTATATTCTGGTAATAACTTTTGTTTTTCATTTGTTGGTGAGTTGGGTTGTTGTGTTCAAGCTAGGATTTGGTCTTGTGGGTGCCTCTCTGGTGCTCAGTCTCAGCTGGTGGGTCTATGTGGGGGCCCAGTTTATGTACATTGTTAAGAGCCCAAAGTGTAGGTCCACATGGACCGGGTTCACATGGCAGGCGTTTACGGGTTTACCTGATTTTCTAAAGCTTTCGACTGCGTCAGCTATTATGTTGTGCCTCGAGACATGGTACTTTCAGATACTGGTACTCATGGCCGGTATGCTTGAAAATCCAGAATTGGCACTAGATGCTCTAACGGTTTGGTAAGGTTTACTTTCAAATTAACTGCATCATATATAGTTAATTAATTTCTTTCAAATTAATTATGATGTTGTAACAGTAACACAAATTAAGTGCTAACATTATAATTATTTGACGGTGCAGCACATCAATTATTGGTTGGGAATTCATGATCTCAGTTGGGTTCAATGCAGCTGCAAGGTTTGTTCCCGATCTCACTTTACACACTGGCAACTGAGGGAAATAATATTTGCTATATATCAACCAGATATTACCTCAATTTAAACCAATTTGTTTCTGTTTATCCTCATTTGTTGCAATTCCCAGCAAACAAATTAAAAATGTGTTCAATTTCTTACATAGCAAAAAAAGTTGACCATTTCATACAACCATTTTGTGAAATTTTAATCCCCACCCTCTTTCTATTTGTCTCATGATCTCAGTGTGCGAGTAGGCAATGAGCTTGGTGCAGGAAATGCAAGATCAGCAGCATTCTCAGCGACAGTGGCAACGATTATATCCACCGTAATTTCATTATTTATTGCTGTGCTGGTAATGGCTTTTAGGGATAAAATAAGCTACATTTTTACCGGAGGAGAGGTGGTGGCCAATGCAGTCTCTGAGCTTTGCCCCTTTCTCGCCATCAGCATTGCTGTCAGTGGTGTCCAGCCGGTTTTATCTGGTAATTAAGGAGTTCAATTGTTAATTAGTATAAGAAAAATTGGTGTGTGGCATGACTGGTATGGTACTAACGATTAACATAAAACATTAATTTAGTATAAGTAAGACTGATACCTCTATGACTAGCTATTTAGAGCCTCTACGATTTTGTCCAGTAATTTGTAAGCTACAAAACTTCCACATATAGGGATAATTAAGGAATAAAATTATAATTAGAGATAAAAGTGACAATAATGTTGAAGCAGTGACTTGAAACTAAATTTTATCAGTAACATACCAAATAAGAGAGCTGACATTATATTAAACAATTGACTTGTTTGTTGACTTAATTTGAAGAAGTATTTTTGTACTGTTACCTAGATACAGATGAAATGATATGATATTTCATGTGTTTTGACTTTTAACATGTATTATGCATATGAAGGTGTGGCTGTGGGAAGTGGATGGCAAGCCCTGGTAGCATACATAAATGTTGGGTGCTATTATTTTGTGGGAATTCCTCTTGGTTCTTTCATGGGCTTTAAACTAGGCCTTGGAGTTAAGGTATTATACATTCCCAGTTTAAGACTATACTGGTATTACAGTACTTGTACCTTGAGGATCCATAAGTAAACCTTAGTGCATTGACAATAAGAAAAAATTGCATTGTTCAATTATACATCTGAATTTGAGGGAAATAATAGAAAACAAATGCACATTTTCGACAAATCCCTCACCAGAAAACTTGAAACCGCAGCTCGGTACTGATATCTACCCATCTTCAGAGTAGCATACCAGAATAAAACACAATCTCAGAAAAAAAAATCAATTTCAATAAAAAATAAACCGGTAACCAAACCAAATATAGACTGCCACTAATTGCAAACTTTTAGACAAGCCATTATTCGCTTTGATAAATTAAATTGAGTTGATGTCACAATCTTTCTGGATACTGGTTCTAAATGTGTATCAGGAATAACTGATATACACACACTTTTTGCAGGGTTTGTGGGGAGGTATGTTAGCTGGTACCATCATACAAACTCTTATTCTCATTTGGATCACGCTCCGTACTGATTGGAACAAAGAGGTAGCTGATTATATATCTCAAACCTTTATTTCTATCAAACTTCATTTGATCAGTTTGTTTAAACTAAACAAATCATGAACACATCATTGAAAAAAATAGGTCGAGGAGGCGAGGAAAAGGTTGGAAAAGTGGGACGACATGAAACAACCTCTCTTGATTGATGCCGAAACATAAAACGGAGTATACATACATTCGAGCACTAGAGTTACTTATGTAAGATTTAATTTTGAACTATGTAATCCACCTGTTAGAACATATGTAAATTCTAGTGGGTTATCAAGTTTTACAATACTGATAAATCTCTGTACTGGGACATGCAGCGATGCTAATGCTCATATATGAATATGATTAAAAAAATTTACAAAAATAATTTAAATTTACCTGAAGATTTCTCTTTAATTCCTGTTTCAATTCGAGGAAGAATCACCCGTACATGGCTGATAATTTAAGAGAAAATTTTGATTCCAAATGTTAAAATCGTTATAGTTCTAATAATTAACTAGCTATGAGTCTAGGAATGATTTAAGTGATAGCAATACTACCATTTTTAGAGGGGATGTTTAATAAACTATCTTTCAAAAAAAAAATCAAACAATATACCCCTCTCAACCTTGACAAAATGCCCCTCTAGACCCACACAAGTTCGGCAACATTAATCCGCGCTAAAAATTGGTGTTCGTAGGATTAAGTTGCTAAAAAAAGTTAAATAAAGCGGATTAAGTCTTAAGAAAGCTTAATCTCTTGTTGCCGAACATCCCCATTCTTTTCATCCTCTTCTTCTCCCTTCAAAATTCTAATCTCCTTCGCTGTGGCTCATGTGAATTATTGTTACATGATAAATCCTTGAAAAAGAAAGAAAATTATGATTAAACTCCCCGTGAAGGCAAAATCAGAGATAAAAGTATAGAACCGTGCATGAAAATTAATATAATATAAAACATGAGCGAAGGAGCCAGCATGAAACAACGTGGAACTAACTACAAAACAAGGTGTGAGCTGAGAAAAATAGAGAGCGACAGAGAGGAGCATTGCTTAAATGAAAGCTTCAATTTGCTTTATAAATTATAGATTAGAAACTTCTGTCTAACAAACTGTCAAAACCAAGGTTCTAAATAGCGCGCTATAGCGTTTTCGGACCATAAAAGCTATGACGCTATCGGCACTATTTAGTGCTATAGCGACGCTATTTGGGCATAATGCTGTTTTTTCAGCCATCCCGCTATGACGCGATAAACGCTATTTAAACCTTTGGTCAAAACAATGCTATCAAACGAAATTGCTGTAGTAGGCAGTAATTAATTGATAGTAAGTGGAGAATCCGTAATTTTGAAATCAAGAAAAATTAGAGGGTTTCTATTTTAAGAGTAGAACTAGGTGTTTCTAAGTTCACCAAGTTATTTTGTGAATTCAACTCTAAAATCTATCGGATTGGCTTCAAACAACAAATCGATCTACATGCAAAAAAAATTAAAAATTAATTTTGTCTAGAACAAGTGATAAGCGTCCAAGAAATGAATGCATTAAAATTAATTTATAAATCTTCTAATTTTGATCACTTGATTTTACACTTAATTAATTTGAAACTTTAAAATTTTCATATATAGACGCATCCGTTATAAGATAGAAGGATTTCAACAGTTTGAATTCATCGTTTAAAATTAATTCAATAAATTTTAAAGTCGAGTTCACAAAAAAACTTGGTTAACTTAGAAACACCCCAGTTCTAAGCCCTTTTTTTTAATATATTAGAGAAACAGAAATAAAGATTGTCATGAAAGCTATCATTTCTTTCTTTTAATTCTCATCATATTTCAACACATTAATCATTCTTTAAATGATGAAGCATCTACTATTGAATGTAATATTCCTTTTGTTGATGTGGTGGATAGATGATCAATTTCTCATTCCATTCCCATTTCAACCCCAATTGCAATTCCAGTTTAAAAAAGAAGAGCGACAGTAAGAATGTGTCACACCCCGAGACAACCCGCCACGTAATCATACGTAAGGCGTGTGCACATCACATACATTATCAATAATAAATACTCATGCATCATATTAAAATTTGACAAAGTCTTCTAACATCACAAATAGTTCAAGTACATCACACACATTTAACATGAGATCAAGACTAATATGGCAAACAAACCA